>OZ036016.1:3033551-3323551 GCA_964035015.1 Corallium rubrum
ATATACAACGTGTATATGTATATGTATATGTATATGTATAATATGTATATGTATATGTATGTATGTATATATATATATATATATATATATATATATATATATATATATATATACACACACACACACACATGAGCACGTGTGATTTTGTTCATGGAATGTCAGAAAGAGCTCAATACTGTAAAGGTAGAGTGAATATAGTATAGTTTAAGTGGGCTTACCTCAAAATATTGAGTGTCGCAACTGTCAGTTTCATGCGGGGTGATCTTCAGGTGACCTGATATAATACTAATCTTCAGGCAATTAGTATTATATCAGTTTGTTTTATTAATCAAACCGGTCAACTTTGTAAAATATCCAGATGTGTGATTTTAGCATATCAATGATATATATATATATATTTTAGAAAGTTGACTGGTTAGATTAATAAGACAAACTGACATAATACTAATAATATTCATTTGGTAAAATTCTAGTGATATACAGATACTGCATATTCCTTATTCCTTACTGAACATCCCTATATTGTAATTGTCTTCAAATTTACAAGAATTGTGCTAGGAAAGTAGAATTTTCTGTCCAAATTGTTTGTTCGGTAACTGCAATATTGTACTTAGAAGGAATGTGTGAGTATGTATGTGACCTTTGGGGGGAATGTTACTCTTGACCCTGTTTTGATCAGTTACCCAAGTAATTGTAGCTCTGACTGCAGTGAGTCAACCTGCCATGTTTGTTAATTACACTTCTTTTTGATTTTTCAGATTATGCATCACAAAGATTTGGTGGTACAATCCAAGAGATGAAACACCATATGGCAACAAAAATAAACAATGTTATAAAGTGCTGCAAACTTCAAAAATCATATTAAAGAACAAATTATAAAACATAATTTATTATTAGTTTTAATAGTCTTATTTATTTTATTTTTTTGGAGTCAAACTTCCTCAATTGGCCCAGCCATTAACCTGCATTAGTTTATTCATGCATAATTATCTTTGATGTGCCAGGGTTAATAAATAGGTTATTGACCTTGCATATTAAATGACCTCCTATATCACTTTAAAACCACATCTAGAATACTATTTTTTTGTTAAATAATGACAAATATCATCTGTGGCATGAATAAACTAAGTTGGTTAGTGGCCTCAACCTCAGTCGCTATGCTGGTTATTAACCTCGGACCTTCAGTCCTCGGGTTAATAACCAGTGTAGTGACCTCGGTTTCAGTCACTAACCTTTACTAAGCAATTACTTATACCATTATTTATAATATTTAAACTTATTTATTGTTACAGTATATATGTATGTATATGAACAGCTCTCCATTTTTGTCTTATAAATAAATCCATTTTCTCTAAATTTCATTAATCCAATTGAAATGCTATAGGAATTTTTGATGTTCTTATAAAATAATATCCATTATTCAAAATTCCAACAGGAATCATGAAACTACTAATTAATGTCCACTTTTTTCCAGAATTGCATTCATTTTGGTTTTAATCATGAAACTTCAAATAATAGTCTATAGGAATCTTAATTAAAGGGATTCCTATAGGATTTCCTAAAGGAATTCCTACAGGATTTCTTAGGAATTCCTATAGGAACTTCCAGACTTTTTTCCTATAGGAATTCCTATAGGAATCCTATAGGAATTGCTATAGGAATTTTGGACTTTTTTCCTATAGGAATTCCTATAGGATTCCTATAGGAATTCCTATAGGAATTTCGGACTTTTTTCCTATAGGAATTCCTATAGGAATCCTATAGGAATTCCTATAGGAATTCCTATAGGAAAAAAGTCCGAAATTCCTATAGGAAATTCCTATAAATTCCTATAGGAATTCCTATAGGAATTTTTCGTAAGGGTAATACTTGCGAGCAAATATGATACATACAGTGTTTCTGCATAATCAAATATTTAAAAGGCGAGATGGCACATCTCTTAGCCAGTTAGCCGCCCTGGACATTTGATACAGGTAGCAGCATTATGCAGTGATTTGTTTCTATTTTAACCATGTGTTATTGTAAGAATGAACAGAAATTTAAGAATACACCTGGATCTACGTGTACAGTACATGTAAACTACCGAATTCCAGACAATCCAGGGTAAAATCTGTCAAATTCACTTGGTGAGCAAATAAGATAACATATTTCTGCATAATCAATGTTAAGGTGAGATGGCACATCTCTTAGCCGCCCTGGACAAATGACACATTTGATACAGGTAGCAGCATTATGCAGTGATTTGTTTCTATTTTAACCATGTGTTATTGTAAGAATGATGAGAAATTTAAGAATGTTAAATGTGCGTACACCTAATTCCAGACAATCCAGACCTGGGTAAAATTTGTCAAATTCACTTGGTGAGCAAATAAGATAACATATTTCTGCATAATCAATGTTAAGGTGAGATGGCACATCTCTTAGCCACCCTGAACAAATGGCACATTTGATACAGGTAGCAGCATTATGCAGTGATTTGTTTCTATATTAACCATGTGTTATTGTAAGAGTGATCAGAAATTTAAGAATTTTAAATGTGTGTACACCTAATTCCAGACAATCCAGACTTGCTGAGGACTCCCCATTTAATGAGTAAAATTGTCTTGCAGTAGACAGAGTAAAATGAAAGCTGCTGTTTTTAGCCGGCTTAGCCTGGAATGGGTTAATATCCCCACTGCTAGAAGTAATAGTCTGAAAACATCTTCTCTTAAATTTCTAGCCTGCTGCATCAGCAATCCCTGCAAATTCCAAACAAAAATGCTTTTCCAGGGAAAATGGTGGATGACATACAGTATCAACTTACTTTGTATTTGATGTGAGCTACAGCATGTCAGGATTTTTTTTTTTTCCCTGCAAGATGTTGCTTTAGAAATTAAATACATTGATGTATTTAGAGGAACTAAATACTCAACTTTCATGGCTGAACTTCGAAATGATGTCCATACTATTTAAATAAAATATATGAACTAGGAAACAAATTGCTTTTATAACATACTTCATAGTTTTAGTATTGTATAGATATTTTTTGAAATTAATTAAATATTTTCTAATGTATTTTTCAGTTTAACTCTTTATGTATTTATTCATCAGATCTTAAGGTGTGTTACACTAACACATCTCTTAAGGTGTATTAAATTAACACATCTTAAAGTATGTTACACTAACACATCTTAAGGTGTGTTAAACTAACACATCTTAAGGTGTGTTAAACTAACACATTTTAAGGTGTGTTAAATCAACACATCTTAAGGCGTGTTAAACTAACACATCTTAAGGTGTGTTAAGCTAACACACCTTAAGGTGTGTTAAATTAACACATCTTAAGGTGTGTTAAACTAACACATCTTAAGGTGTGTTAAGCTAACACACCTTAAGGTGTGTTAAACTAACACATCTTAAGGTGTGTTACATTAAGGTGTGTTACATTAACACACCAAGGTGTGTTACATTAACACACCAAGGTGTGTTTGTTAACACACCAAGATATGTTAAATAACACACCTCTTTATAAAACACACCTTAAGGTGTGTTATATTCTGGACAAGCAAAAAACACACCTTAAGGTGTGTTATATTAACACACTTTAGTGTGTTGTAATAACACACCTTAGTGTGTCATATTAACACATCTTAAGGTGTGTTATATTCTGGACAAGAAAGTGTGTTGTTTTAACACACCTTTTTTTAAGAGCGAAGTAATTGTACTTGGCTTGCCGACACGCGTACGTGACATCAAACTTGTATATAATATCTTATGAATAGATAAGAATAATACAGCTTCTGAGCTTTTCATATGGTTTTGCTTAGTATACGTTTATGGTCGGAGTTTTGTTAGTTACGGTTTACACGAATTGCTACACGATTGTTTTATGACAATAAACAGTATTTTTCAAACTCATTAAAAATTCATAGATAGATAGAAACTTTATTTAGTACAAAGTCCTAACAAACTTGTGGCCCTCAAAAAAATAACAAAAAGTAAAAGAATGTATCTATAACTATATACAGTATCTATATATCTAAATATATACAAAGGTGTAAAGTATTATCAATATCTATAATACATGCATGAAGATATACACTACGTAAACTTAAAATCAATAAAAGACGTGAATTGCTTAAATTTTTTTCTGGTGCTGACGAAAACAACTGTACAATGAATGCTTAAAGATATTAATGGAGCTAGATGAACGCAGACGTAATGGCAGTTTGTTCCAAAGGCTATTAATAGCGGTGATCGAGAAAGTTCTTCCTGCTTCTCAATGGCGGCGCTAGGGAGGGGGCCCACCCAAAAATTCAGTGTGCCCACCCACAAAATTTTGGTATTTCCTCTTTTTCATGTTTAATTATTTATATTTAAACAAACATCCCATAAAAAGCTGTCTATTGTCAATGCGACACCAAATAAACTTTCCGTTAAATGCAATTCTGGCATCTGGATGTAACATCTGTATATCGACCCCATCTTCGTGCCCACTCAGGATCTTTTGTGCCCCCCCCCCCCCCCAAGAAAATACGGATAATTTAATTCCTGGCGCCGCCACTGCTGCTTCTGTAACTCTATTGTATTTCGGTGTTATTAAACTTAAATGAGCACTGCGAAGAAAATTCATAAGAAAATTTAAAAGAAATGAATATTTAATCAATATCTGTAAATCGCGTACAGATTCGTCCTGATTTACATAAACGTTTTCCTCAAAACACTCCAACTTGAAAAATAGTGTGAAAACATGGCTGTTTAGATGCGTCCACTTGATAAGTACGATAAAGCATTCGCAGCCGATCTGTATCTTATTTACGTACTACAGCTCGCTTGCAGCTCGCCTTGTATTAAATCAGATACAGATCATTCGCTGCTCATGATTTAACTATTACTTAGAGTTGATTTAAGTCAGTCGTTAGTTAGCCATGGGTACGAGATCGGTTTTGAACATGATAGGAGAAATACGGGAGGTTGTGTCTTATTATTTACTCCATTATGTAAGTGCGTAAGCCGATAACACAGTATTGGGAGAATGGAAACCGGACGGTAACTTGATCCTTTGATGGCAAACAATCTTTGTACGTTCCCAGAGAACGCAGCAGTTTAAAATAGCTTTGTCTGCGGTTTATCCTTGTCACAACTTGTGGACAGTCTTGGCAATTCACATCGCATCGGCAAACTGTATGTACATGCACCTGGTATTTATAATCGATAGAGAAACTAGAATCGACGCAAGATTTGTTGCGACGAAACAATATCCGAAAGATCTGTGGCGTTCGTTGAATTTATCTTCGTCTGCAGCTGTTCGCTGGACTTGAAGCAACTCGACTGATCATGAGTGCACCAAGACCGAGCGAAGACGAACTCATCGAGTCCATGATTTGGAGTGAGACCGACTACAGTCTTGCGGAGTTCGTGGAGAAGTTCCAACTCCCTCAACTGGTTAACATCGACGTCGGCTACTTTAGTGGCAACGAAACAACAAGTCTCTCTTCCGGTCAAGTTCTCAACCTACATTCCTTGGTGAAAATTAAGAAACTGATCTGCCAAACCCCCTCTAACAACGCTATCGTAATCCCATTCAAATGTCCTTCCAAAGTTCTAGTACAACCTCGAGCGAAGGACTGCAAACACACGAAGATCTCGACGCATCAATTGAGTTCCTTGTTCGGTCATTTTAAGTATATTTATGTTTTGGCAGGTTATTACAACGCGAAATGCCCAACGGACTCTTTCGAAACTGGCGAAATCTTAGAAATTAACGACATGGACAGTTACAAGGGTTTGGTTAGGTGCAAAAATGTTGAAACGGAGCAAAACGTGTCGGTTGCAGTCGATAGTACCGCTTTATTTGCTCCATTGCTCGACTACAAGAAGTACACATTAGCGGAAATCGAACAAAGGTTCGGCTTTCCAGCGAAGGTCCGCTTTGTAGACGATGCCGGGACAGAAGACCGAAGGCAGTCGCATCGGAGGGGACCAAACTCTTCAATGTTGGTTTCCGGATTGGAGGAAATTACCGTTTTTAAAGAAATCGAACAGACTGTGGTGATGTCGACGACATTTGGCGGAAGCCAGAAGGACAAAGTTTACTTACAGATTCCAAAAGATTTGCCTGTTCAGATTTCCGCCGCTCTGGGCTTCGTCAGCGGCGGCGAGACTTATCAGAATATTGTCAAGAATCTCGACAAGTACTTCGATAGCCTTCGTCTACATGACGTTCAGAATTTGGATGTTTATGAAAATTGTGATGCCATGAAGAATGACATAGAAGAGATAGCAAGCAATCTGCGTATGTTTGAACAACCATCGGATGAGGTGCAGCGAAAACTACTTGAATTCAGGGCTAAAGAATTCGAAGACGAACCGACACCACCGTTGCCCCCCAAAAAGTCATCGTTGAGTCTGGATGAACCTCGACGTTTGGGTATTCCACCTAAACCAGGTAATTAAATATTTACATTCAATTGTCATATCCAAGTTAACATAAACAATAATTATTTTAACAACATGCATTACGACATTAACATACATTATCAATGCGTCCCAGTATAGCTCAATGATTAAAGCGTCTCACCGGCGATCAGACGGTTATGAGTTCGAGTACCACTTGGGAACTGTTACAGTCAAAGCGTTTGTTCTCTTGCGGGAGTAGCTATTTGGTCGTGGGTCGTGGGTAAAAAGTCGTGGGTCGTGGGTAAAAAGTCGTGGGTCGTGGGTAAAAAGTCGTGGGTCGTGATTTTTTCCAAACGCACACGGCGTTTCCGCGGACTTATTTAAATGCAATTACTAATATTTCGAAAACTATAGCTTAAAACTCAAAATTTACCGAGAATGGTCGGAAACGCCGTGTGCGTTTATAATATATTGCTCTGCGTGACGTTCAGTCATACGCTTTACAATAATTTTCACGCACATTTGTTTGCATGGGCAGAATTAAGTACATAGTCAGAATACTTTTCTTCGTAAAGTTTGTGAAGTTCTAAGCGAAACGTTCCAAAATATCAGCTTTCGATTAAACAAGTTTCAGAGTCAATTAGCTCACTCAGGCGGTTGGTTCTATAATAGCATGGAAACGTGGGTTTCAAATTTAACTCACCCGTGACCCATCGATCAGTCTCTGTAAATGCGCATGCAGTAGCGATTGTGATTCACCTTTAAATTATTTAGTATAATCGTATTCCTTTTAATATTGATGTTGATAATACTTCTGATTGTAATGTTTTCGATTACTCTTGACAATGCAATCACCTTCGCCAAGTTTGTGCAAAATCCACTTCCCCCGACCCGAATAGCTAGCTATTCAATTTATTCAACTTCAATAATACATTTATTTCATTCTATAATTTATTCACAATTTTTGGGAAAAATCACGACCCACGACTTTTTACCCACGACCCACGACATTTTACCCACGACCCACGACCATTAGCTACTCCCTTCTCTTGCGAGCTACATTGCAATGTTGATTGACAAGTTGCCTTGAGTAATTTGCAAACGTAAAATTCAACATTTCTTTAACTAAACTACCATTTGCATGGCTGAAAATACTGATCCACCAACAGTAATATTTTAAACATAAATTTGTATATTGAAAAAAAAAAGAAAACTACAGGCACATGCAGCGATAGAGCGAGGGAAATTTGGTATGTTGCCAAGCACCGACCGTGATAAGGTACATGTACTTCGACATTTTCTGGACATAATATAGCTCTTGAATAATTTCTCGTAAAATTAAGGTTTAATTTCACTCGTGTTTTCGTGTTTTTCGTGAAATTAAACCTTAATTTTCCTCGGCCCCATGCGATTACCTATACAAAATAGCTGGAAGGACATTTACACACAATAATATCATGATCACCTCGGTTTTCATTGTTCTCAAAGGGAATGTAAATCCCGTATTTTCCTCATTACCCATGCATACGCCTTTGTCTTCTAAATTTCCCCGGGAAATTTAGTAGAAAACAAAAGATTTCTTTGTCTACTAATTTTCCCTCATCAAGCATGCAGGGGGAAATTAGTAGACAAAGAAATCCTTTGTCTTTTACTAAATTTCCCGCTTGCATATCTATTATGCAAACAGGCGGTCCTAGAACACTCACAACATTTTTATTAACAGACATCTATTCTACAAACACAAAGCATGTCCCAAAGGTATAATTACTTCAATCAATAGTAAAGCTGTAAACAACTTCAAACACCTAAACTTATATCTCAGCATACTTCTCTGAATTTTCCTCGGCGATCATAATATTACAAACTGATAACATGACTTGTCGGGAGATTAGCGATTAAATTGCCCTTCGCCTCGGGAAGATTTGTAAAAGTCCCTTTCACAAATCTTCCCTTGGCGGCGGGCAATTTAATCGCTAATTTCCCTCAAGTCATGTTATTACTTATAATTGTCACATCCTCGCTAGCATATCTGTTTCTCTTAAACCAGGTAACGTAACTTTGTTTTGTTGGTTTTTGCTGTACAAGCTGTCGTTTGATGTGAAACTCTGAGTGAACCCCAAGTCCAACTGTCCAAATGCTAGCCAGACGTTCTAATCAACGAGCTACTACTATATGAATATACATTTTGTCCCAAATCTTTATGTGTTTGAGAATTGTTGCTTTTACAAACACCACAACTGAATCAGATTTAGACATTGTTGCTGCCAATTCACACGTAAAAACGCACAAGCTGTTACAGACCTGCAAGCAAGTTGTTACAAGGCTGTTCAACAGGCTGTCACTGTCATGTGTTCGCACAGGCTGTTCCAGTCTGTTAACATGTCTGTAACAGGTTGTTGACAACTTGTAACAAGGCTGATAACTCCAACAGACTGATGACAAGTTGTTCCAACAACCTGTTACCGTTCTGCACTCAACAAGTTGTTAACAGATTGATACTAACAAGGTTGTAGCAGCTTCTTGAACGAACAGCATTGTTACAACTTGTTAACAGCCTTGCTACAAGCCTGTTGCGAACACATCCTGTTGACAAGCTGTGAGATTTTTACGTGTGTAGATGAATACAAGCAACCACTTTTTAAACTGAGTTTGTTACTCTAAATAGATAACAATGCACTTAAAGGTGACCTACAGTCGGTTCTGCGCATGTGCCAAGTGGGGGCTCCAAAATATGACATTCGTAGATAATTACATGAAGTACTCAGCTCAATGTAAACCGTTGGGGACAACATGGCAGAAAACCAAGTGATTCGGCGAGGATATCTCTTCGGATTTCTTCTATTTCTTTTGAAAATGTTTTGTTTTGGGTACAAGTAATGAAGAGGAAGCAAGAAAAGCTTACAATCTTGAATAAGGTATCAATATTTTTTTTTGTAAATAAAGATGTAAACATTAGTTCCCTACATGCGCAGAACCGACTGTAGACCACCTTTAAACATGGCACCGATATTGGTGCATATATAGGTTCATTTGGAACAACTCATCACTGACTATCTACACCGCTGCCAAACGTATTGCGCCTGCGCGACGTCCGAACTCGTACATAAAAAAAAGAGCGGGAAATCACTGAAATATTTAGACTGGTCCGAGAGTTAAGGTAGGCAGTAATTTGTGCATGGCTTCTTCGTCAATATTGTAACATGTTCTAATTTTCATGCCGCGTTTTTAAAACAAAAATACATCAACGCGCAAACGTTTGGCAGCGGTGTTCTGATTATCCAGGTTACCTTTGATTAACTATTTTAAAGCCACAGTGTTACCATGACACAAACTTGACAAACTTCGTGGACAAATTCAAGTTCATAAAATTATCGCGAATATAACACACGTGGAAAACGTGGACTAAATAGTCCGTACTATTTTAACGTTTTATGAATATTCCTTTTCTTTGCACACAAATATAATTTTTCATGTAGTGCATCGAAGTTCCGTCGCATTTAATTCGTCGCATTTAATGCAACGTCTAAACTGATTTTATTCGACGCTGTCGAATTATGCGACGAGCTGTGTCGCATAATTAGACGGAAATGCGACGTTGATTTAGACGTCGCATAAAATACAGTCGAATAAAATGCATAACTTAGTATAATCACTTTTTCTATCCTACAATATCCCTCAATATCCAACAATTTTACAGTTCGTGGGCCCCACGAAGATAATTTTCAACATGCCGTACTTGTTTGTATCGGCTGAAGAAAACTGTCGAACTAGCCGAAAGCAATACATTAATCGAGTTTTAAGAATGAGAGAGCTTTAAGCGAAAGCTTACACATTCACAAACGACAAACGGGCGACCAACGACACATGTTGAAACACAGAGGGCCTCCAAAGGTCTTCTTTGTGTTTTAGCCTTTTGATTTACTCACTTGAAGATAAAAACATGGCGTTTCTCTTAACAGCTGGGTGCCATGCAAATTGCAACGTTTAGAGCTATTTGGCGTTAAATTTCAACCCTAACATTAAATGCGACACATTAAATTCGACGTCTAAACCGAACTGTGTCACTTCTGTCGCGTAATCGTCGCATTAAAGTCGACGAATTAAATGCGACGGAACTTCGACGTCTAAACCAGGCCTTAGTAATATTTTCTGAGTATATTTGAGCTTGAGGAACACGTCTGATTATTTTGTTTGCAAAATACTTAGGACCTAAACACGACGCTGGACCAACCATCAAAGGCAAAGCACCGCCAAAATCGCCCTCAAAACCCACCTTAAAGCCGAAACCCAAGAGCTTCAGGCTACCCAGAATGAATAAACCTCGGAAAGCAACCTTAACAAATAGTGATAATGCAGACAACTCTGGGTACGTGAAACCGTTTCGAAAGCCGGGGGATGATTTGGTGGAAGAACGTCGGAAATCAGATAGCGACTACGTCTATGACTACGCATTTGTGCCGTCAAAAAACACATTTCGCTACGATGACATCTACGAGGAGGCGCAGTTCACGATCAGCGGCGACAAGACTCAGGAAACTTGCTTGACGTCTGGTAACGTGTACGAAGAAGCGCACTGGCTGACTGGTGACGGAACAAATGTGTGTTGCCTTCCGAAGCCTTTGGTAAGTCCATCGGCCAAGCCCAGCAACGATGACGTATACGAAGATGTACAGTTGGAGACTGGATTCGAGAAACACGAGTCTAGCTTGAAGAAGCCTCTGGTACACGCTGACGTTTGCGGAGACGTATGCTTAAAGACTGGCGACGGGAGAAATGAGTCTTGCCTTCCGAAGCCTTTGGTAAATCCATCGGCCAAGCCTAGCAACGATGACGTATACGAAGATGTACAGTTGGAGGCTGGTTCCGAAAAACACGAGTCTAGCTTGAAGAAGCCTCTGGTACATTCCAAGCCTCTGGTACATCCCAAGCCTAATAAACCGCACATACAGTCGAAAACAAGTGAAAAAAACGAAGATTCTTGCTTCAAGAGTCCCGTAGTGTACGCCAAGCCCATTAAATTACCGCAAAAGCCGAAGAATGATGAAAACACAGAAATAGAAACTTGCCATGAAAAGTTAGCGGGGCATTCAATGTCCAGTGAACTACCGCCCAACTTGACGAGTTGTGAGAACACAGAGCTTTACAATTCTTTTAAAAGGCCCAAGGTAATTCCAAAACCTAAATCGATTCATTCCCCGATTGACGAGACCGCTGCGAGAGGTTCATCGGATCCGGCCGGCTACGACCAGAAAGTCATCGCGCGGTTGCCGAACGATTTGTCGGGTTTGACCGTGAGCGATGTCGGTGAAATACTGACTGGATTGCGCATGTGTGATTACGTAAGCGTGTTTGAGGCAGAGTTCGTGGATGGCGACATGCTGCAGAGCATGGATGAACCGTCGCTGGTGTCTTTGGGTATGAACGCTTTTCAGGTTAAAAAACTGCTCAAGTTTATTGGAGGGTGGCGACCAAATGTTTAATTATGAAAACGAAAATTAAGTCTGTCTTATCTGAAAGATAACTTAAAATGACAAAGTAACATTTAATTTTTTCAGTTTTTCTTTTCCTTGCTTAGTTAATTGTTGAGATATTTCAGTTTGTTTGATATGCAAATTAAACGTCATAAAGTTACATGTGCATAATGAGTTATCAGAGAAGGTGATATGTCTTTGCTATTATCAAGTATAGGATAAAGGACTGGGGGTTAATCATCCTTACTTGCAGCCAGCGGCTGAATTGCGAAGGACGCAGATCGACGTGGCCGTGTCGAGGAATATCAAAGGTGCTCCAGGCAGCCGCCATACGACACAGTTCAGACCACGGATCACAGTTAAGATGTTTGGTGTTGATTTTATAGAGGGAGGAAAACCGGAGAACCCGGCGAAAACCCCTCGAAGCACAGGAGAGATCAACTACAACTCTACTCACATGAGTTCCAAGCCCGGCAACGGGGTCATTCCCAAGCGGTCACCCATCCAAGTAGTAACCCCGTCTAACCGGGCTTAACTTTTTGGTGAGAGGCAGCGCGCTAACAGCACACGCCACCCGTGCTCCCTTACTTAAAAATCTATACATGTTTAGTGTTCTGGGCGAAACACAAGCACTTGTTTCCTTCGAATTAATTCGGCTTGATAACCGCAACGATGTATATAACCTTCACCGAAACTCATGCACATGTGACGTCAAAATGTTTAATGTTCATATCAGTCAAAAAACCTGAAATATCTCAACAACGAAGCAAGGAAAAGCAAAACTGCAAAAGACGTTACTTTGCCATTTTTAAATGTTCTTTCAAATAAGACAGACTTAATTTTCGTTTCATAAACACCTTAACTTTTTAAAAATGTAGGTACCTAAGTTATACACGTAAGAACATGACCACCGTACCAACTGGAGAGATTCTACTATTCCCGATCAACCATTATTTTGCGAAAAAATACCAGAACCATCCGATACACCAACACTTCCACTAGATGGGAAACCACTGAACGATAGTTGGTTAACTTTTTTTCATTAATTCTCTCTCGAAACATAATTTCTCCATGTTTTTGCGGAATATTAATTTCTTTGTGTTAAGTATTAAACCTCAATTGTATGTATTAGTATCATATGTCAATCACGTGCAGTAGTTATACTTAACATATCATGTGATCTGACCACATTGTAACACTTGTCTTTATCTATTGCTAGATGTAGTTTTCTCGTTCTTGTTCAATAAAGATTATATATGTAAATCACTTCTTTGTGTGATAATATACCACCGTCATGGCGACATCCTTAACAGTTTGCTAACCGACATTCTAATTACATTAAATCCTTAAACGTTACGTTAATTTCTCTGATGACGGCCAGAGCACACGAGCCGAAGGTTCGGAACAAGAAAGTTCGAAACAAATGATTATAATATTGAAATAAAAGTAGCGTGCTGCGTAGGCATACCCCTGCGAGTCAGAGCCCCTTTCCGACCTACGCAAGCTTCGGGGGAAAGTGGGCTCTGCCAACAAACTCGGTATTTCGTTTTGAGCATGCGTGAACGGTTGCCAAGATACTATTTTGGGCCCAGGCTCTAACGCGTCACTTCCTATTTTCCTGCTTACGCGTGTTCGTAAGCTAGAACTTGTTTGACCAGTTTAAAACCTGACTGACTCGCCCCAAACTTGAGCCTTTGAGGTAAAACATTCGTGAATTAACTATGACGTTCAAAGCCTTAAAGGGTGTAACTCCAGATTATTTAACACAGTTATTCAATACTTGTAACAACAATAATTACCAGCTACGAAGCAATAACTTAAAATTCTATTTGCCCAAGCCCAGAACAAATTTTCTTAAAAAAAGTTTTTCCTATCGAGGTGCTGCGTCTTGGAACAGAATACCGATAGACAAACTACAGAAGATTAACTCTACAGAATTGTCTATGAATATTACTCGAAAAATACTTGACGACCTTTTTTGATGTATATAGATTATTTAGCTTTTGAATCCTTTTAGTGTTTATGTAAATAACTTTGTGAAATTCATTACTAATTCATGAGTTTTGCAGCCAATCCAATTTCAGAAATACGTCACATGTATACCCCTGTAAACCCCATACAAACTAAAACCAATGATGCTAATTAGTTACAACCACTAGTGGATGTATACTCTTCTGATACAACCACTAGTGCTTGTAACTAATTAGCATCTCAATATCCCAAAGGGATTTTTACTATTTATTCATTTCACAAGTTGTTTACAACACTCGCGTCCTTGTTGTATTGAATATACAATCACTCGCCTTCGGCTCGTGATTGTATATTCAATACAACACGGCTGCTCGTGTTGTAAACATTACGTATATTATAAATTGTAGATATTTGTGTATGAAGAGGAAATTTTGTGGTTCTCTCAATAGAGAACCATAAAGTTTTTGTGTTTTTTTTCTTCATATTTTTGGAAAAAAAATTTTTCCTATGTGTAAATACCCACACGGCCCTTTGAAAATCACTGTGGTGAAAGGTCACCGTGTTTAAATAAGTTTAATAATAATAATAATAATAATAATAATAATAATAATAATAATAATAATAATAATAATAATAAAAAGTTGGCTTAATTTATGCACCTGTTTGATCACGTATCCAAACTCCGGTGCTGATTTCCCTTTATCTTATTAACCCTTTCATGCGCATTGTTGGTGTGGAACAACTTTATCTTTAATAATTGTTAGTTGTTTGCTGTACAAGCTGTGTTAGGGTTAGGGTTAGGGTTAGGGTTAGGGTTAGGGTTACCCGTCTGGCTAGCATTCAGAAGGTTGTGGGATCGAGTCCCGCTCAGAGCTCAGAGTTTTTCTGAGTATTACTAACTAACACAGCTTGTACAGCAAACAACTGACAATTATTACTATCATCAAGCTGCAATTTCTGAAACTAATTTTATCTTTGTCGAGGATATGTTTGTAACTGGGTATAAACACGAAAATGTATTTTAAGTTTCAAATTTACATACTATGTAAATGCTCTTTACAAACTATTTACATACTATGTAAATGATTTACAAACTATCTTATCGTGTAAATAGTTTGTAAATTACCAAACAGGTTAGGTGCGCTCAAATATTTACATAGTATGTAAATAAACACTGTGTAAATAGCTTGTAAATCGTCTTTTCGATGTTAGTATGTAAATTGTCTGTAAATAGTTTGTAAATGACCGTGGTATGGGCCCCATACTTAGTATGTAAATAGTTTGTAAATATTGGTCATAAATAATAGACCTCGAGTATGTCCACTGTCGGGTAAGTGGTCCCTGGATTTACCAATATTACTTGAATCTATTGACTATTGCAAAACTGTAGATATATTTATATCGTGCGCGCTATATCATAACAATTTATTTTGATGAAATCGGAGCGATTTATATTCTTCGCAGCCAGGTGTCATCACCTACGATTGTTAGCCATAATAATTATAATCGCTACCCATGCAGACCAGGTGCTCGTTTGATCAAAGAAAGTCGCAAACATAATTCAAAGGCCTATAATCATCGATATTGTCTTGGACTCACTGGTAGAGCAAATATTTCCTTTCTGAGGTAAGTGATCAATGTGGTCTATTAATATATACACAAATGAACAATTTATTTTATTATTAGCTATGTAATCAGACTGTAGAGAATTGTACATTTCTGAAATATATTTTGTGGAATAAATAAATCGGATAATGATGAGTAAGTTAAGTTTGTTACAGTTTTGCTTTGTGGTATATTAGACAAAAACTCGCAACACACAAACGTGAGGCCAAACGCTTTTACGGTTTGTCTCAACGCAATAATTCAGTTGTTTATTCACAGTATAATTATGTATAACAACATACATTGATTATTATTTTATAGTATAAATACTCAGGTGATTATAGAAAATCGTGTGCGCTGATTGGTCGAGCTACTTCGGACTTCGCCTTCGGCGAATAATGGTTAATAATTAAATAATCATTGGCGGTATGGTAGTCGATCCCCACGTTAATTTGTTCATATAGTGCTAATTTTCCTTACATATTCTTTACAGTCGAACTATCAACTAGACATGAACGACTATAAACTACTCTACTATTGAACAATTCAATTAGTCACAGTAATTGGATTTACGGTTAGGATAATGGTTAGCATTGGGATCAAGTTTAGTGTCTAAGGTTTAATATAGTGTTAGAATTTGAATTTATTAGCTTCGCCAATACATGACTTAACAATAACAGATTACAATTACAATAACGGAGCAATAATTACAATGACACAATTACTTAACAAATTACAATAATAGAAACAAGGAGGCAGGGTGACCGCAACAGCATAGCCAATTACTGCGGGCCCAGTAAGAATAATAAGGTTATCTAAAGAATAAGGTAAACAAAATTTTTAATAAGATACAATGTAGGATTACATATAACATTCAATTACAAATAGTATTAATATAAATTATAAATTATAAGCCTATACAAAACGTGTATTTTACAAAATGGTTATCACATTTCTTTAGTTACATTTGAGAGTTTTTCTCAGATAGTTCAATGTCCGATGCATTGAGAACAGGAGCCCGCTTGTGCAATGATCGGCTTCCTCTAATGCAAAGAACTTGAGCTCGCAGCAGGGCGAAGGATATTTTCTTCCGCAGCCAACTCATCACCGTACTTTGCTCAAAGTGCTTCTTCAAAGCAATCTTGTCTGCCAGCGAGGAAAGGAAATGTTGAGTTTTTTTGTTTTGTTTTGTTTTTGTTTTTTTGTTGTTTTTTTTGTTGTTTTTTTTCTTTCAGTTTTTCTTTTTCTTTTGAGTTTTTCTTTTTTTTTTTTTTTTTTTTTCTTTTTTTTTTCTTTCAAGTTTCTCTTTTTTTTTTGAGTTTTTCTTTTTTTCTTTTTTTTTTTTCGTAAAATAGCTGGTGGAGTCCGAAATCGGTTGGTGACAAGTGGTGACGTGATTGAAATAAGAGATCCTTTCATTGCACTTCCTTGAAGAGAAGCTATTGCTTTCCCATCAAATCTACATCCTATCGTGCCAGGAGAGTTCCAACGATTCGTCGCTGGGTTATTATTGCTGCCGTAGGCAGCTCACTAATCTTGACCATGTCTCGTGTCCAGACCCCTTTGCGCACCTATGTATAGTCGACGAGATCTCGATATATGAAAATTCGTGTACGGATTTCTGTCCAGTTTTATGACGTTTTGTGACGTAGCTGCCAATTTACATCCATACTCCACAGGGTTATTCTTTGCACGGAAGTCGTACGGAATTAATGTTCGGAACTTGTCAACGCCACCACGAACATGGCATTTTGTGAACTCGCAACGCCATGAGGTGAGTGAACTGTGCCAACAGTGACGAAGTTCGCGAACGATCTGTTCTGCTGTCGCGAATTTCAATTAATTTGAGGAAGGAGATATTCTTTTGTCAAGGTATTTGAGGAAGGAGATATTCTTTTGTCAAGGTAAGACAACTAAGATAGTTCTGTGTACTTAATGTTTCTTGTTTATATTGTTGTGAGTTCATCGTTTCTCACAGGAGCCATTGTGTTCGCGCTGGTCAGTATTCCGATCAGACATCTGCGTGTGGGTATCACGCAACTCAAATCAAACGAAGCCATTGTGCTCGTTAAAATCAAACCTAGCGAAGCCATTGTCGCTAAAAACAAACCTAGCGAAGTCGTGGTGCTCGCTAAAAACAGTACAAACGAAGGTATAATTTGTGCCTGTTGACTCAACAAACTTACATCTGTACAGATAAAAACCTTGTTATAATATAACTGAACATTTTGCCTAAATGGGAGTGACAATTGAGCAATATCGTGCCCGAATTGGTGCACACAATAATGTAAGAGTCACACAGTATTCAACACCACTCGAAGATATAAACTGTTGTGGAACAATCTTGATGTTATTTCAGCTGGTATTCACAATTATGGTATTACTAATATTGTTGCGAATATTTTACCTCGGTGTATTCTCATATTTGCCATCAAAGCGGTTGAGAGAACAGTGTAAAAGTTTAAGTCAAGTGATAGTGTCGTTCACTCAAATGTCATGTTACAATGTGTATGTTCCACTGTTGTTGAGAATGGCAAATGATGTTGAAGAAAATCCTGGACCCACAATATACGATGTTGTGGACCCAAGTAAAACAATATGTGCTGATTTTAGCCAAGGCAATACCAGAAAGTTTAAACAAAATGCTGGTAAACAGTGTGTGGCCATGTCTTTGACTGCAATAATACATAATCAAGTGACAAATATTAATGCATGGGATTCATCATGCCTAAATGTCATATTGTGTGCTGGAAATAGCCTTTATACTTGTTTAAGCAATTCTATTAATAAAACCTTCTTGCTTTTAACTGATGTGCCAGAAATGGTTTCAGCTTCTGATAAAATCTATTCTTTACAATATAGTGACCCATTTGCCGGTGATTTGTTTATGACAAGTAACAATCTACCTTATTATTCTTTGCAAAATGCACTCAATAGTCTGTTTTTGGATTCTCAGTTAAATTATCAACATTGCCTGTTGACTGTTGACTGCAACACTGTTTCAATTTTTAAGACTCCTGAAGGGAACTTTAAAGTTTTTGACTCTCATTCAAGAGATTTGTATGGCATACCACACCCATTTGGAAAATGTGTGCTAATTTCTGTTGAAGGTATAAATAACCTGGTGATTTATTTCCAAAATACTGTATCTCGAGGGAATGTAACACCCTTTGAACTCAAAGGTGTGGCTGTTCAGTTAACAAATTCTGACATACAGGTAAACCAAAAAGGCACCCTTAGTTTGTCAGGGCAAAGTACAAGTGCAAAAGAGTGTGCGAAAAAAAAACGCTCAAGGGAAACAGAAAGTGAGAAACAAACTAGACTGGAAAATGATAGAAAGTATCAGAAAACAAAGCAAGCAGTAGAAACTGAAAATGATAAACAAACTAGACTGCAAAATGCTAGAAAGTATAAGAAAACCAAACAAGCAATAGAAACTCAAAATGAGAAACAAACTAGACTTGAAAATGCTAGAAAATATCAGAAAAGAAAACGAGCAGAGAAATGTGCTATACTTCAACAAAGTAGTACCAACAAAATTACAAATCAGCAACATTATTTGAAAGAATTTGACATCCAAAATGGTAGTATTCATGAACACAGTTGGGCAAAACATAACATTGATAAATTTCATAAATCTATTGAATTTTCCATCAGTCAATGCACAATTTGTTATGAGGCATGGCCATTGAAATCAAAACCAAGATCACCTGATAATTATGTGTGCTCACGATGTTCTAGAGATAATAAATCTCCTAGAAAATTTTCATTTGAAAATTCAATGATTCCTTCACCTGTCCCATGCGAGTTACAAGAGTTGACTCAAGTTGAGGAAATGTTGATTGCTCGTACTCTCCCTATCATGAGAGTTTATATTAAACCTGGTGGACAAAGAGGTTACTCAGGTCACTGTATTAATTTGCCACAAAATGTGAAAGAACTTGCGACATCATTGCTGAGATATCCTAAAGAATTGTCTGTGATTATTGTCAAGGTTAAAGGTAGAGATAACACATTCAAAGATGTGACTGTGAGAAGAGAAAAAGTACACAATGCATTATTGTGGCTGAACCAACCCAGCTGAAAAACGGCGACTTGCATTTTACAACCAACAAGTCAAACAGCTTCTGGAGATCCTGGACATACCCGGTGATATAAACACATTCTCTGAAAGAGATATCACCCTTAAAATCTTACGAGCTAACAAAGAAATTAAAGTGACATTTGATGCAACAACATACAAAGTAACTGATATTGCCAAGATATAAACATTTTTTTACTTTTTGCTAACTAACCATATTTAATTAATTCTTTGAACGTTTTCATGGTCATAAAGTAATATAAATAAGTTTTGTGGAAACACCACGTAAAATATTTCTTTGCTAAGCTTTCAGCCTGTTGACTCAGGCCTTCATCAGAACAATAACAACAAGTTGTTGGCTCACGTCATTTATAAACTAAGTTTATAAATTAGTTTATAAATTAGTTTATAATTAGTTTTTAAAACTTAGTTTATAAATGACGTGAGCCAACAGTTTGTTATTATTCCTCTGATGAAGGCCTTAGTCAACAGGCCAAAAGCTAAGCAAAGAAATATTTTACGGTGTTTCCACAAAACTTATTTATATAACCATATTTAACAATCTAACATTCTTTTTAATTCCAGTTTGAACAATATTATTAACCATTGACAGAACAATTAATTGTTGTCTTAATGATTTGTTATTACATTTACAACCTTTTATAAAACCATTTATGGTTAAAAATGTTAAAGTTATGTTCTTGTTAAAAATACAAAGTCAACTTCTGCTTTATTCTGTATATGCACAATTAATAAAATACCTTATGTCCTTTATAACTTATATATTCCTATTACTATTATATTCCTATATTACAAGTAAATTAAAAATACGGGCATGAATATTTATCATTTATAGACCTAAAGCCGAGGGATGATATTATATCACCGGAGGGGCTGAAAATGATATATTATATCGAAACAACTTTGAATATATTGATACTCACTGTAGCGTCGAGACATTCTTGATTTGTTTCCGACGCTTCGACACCATGTATACTGCCTTTAAATATTTTGAATGCATTCTTGTCCCTTTTGGGTATTTTTTAAGTCTTTCTTCTCCGACAATCTCTGTATTTTTTCGTCTGAATCTTCGTGACTTCAAAATTCGACGTGTCTTCCCGCCATGTTTTATACAACTTCGTTAAAGTTCGCGCGTGGACGGCGTGGTACTCACGTGTGTGACACGAAATATATTTCCAGCTGTACCCCCGCCCATCCAATCAATAGTTTGGTTGGGCGCTAAATACTATTCTCAAAAACATACTCATAACTTGCAAAATTATGATCGCGTTCTCCTTCGTCCCGACACCACAATCATATAAGCTCATGGATTATATTACGAATTTGCTCCAATATCAACCATCTTCCTTTTAGTATTTAATAATAATCGTAGGGATTCGTAGCCAGGCAGCATTCCCCTTGTGATAATAATTGCTAGTTATAATTTATTCTAAAGAATAAGGTTATCTAAAACAACACAGTTGGGCTCAAACTGGTTGCCAAAAGACGATTCATCTTTGCAACCTGCTGCCAAAAGACGATTCATCTAGACAGCACTAGAGTCATTGCCACTGTATTGTTGCTATTTTATCATTCAGTTGGCATTATTTATATCCAAACTATCAGTTCAATATTAATATTGTTTAATATTTAATATTGTTTTAGTATAAATACACATTTTCATACTTTTAGGAACAATATTTTCTTTAAAATTGTTAATTTCCTCGCTTGTTATATTGACAAATTGGCTGGTGGCCATCTTGAATAAACACTGTAGGTGATTATTGAAAATTAGTCCGAAGTAGCTCAACCAATCAGTGCATGCGATTTTCTATAAGCACCTGAGTATTTATACTAATATTAATTAATACAAATTATTCATTCACAGTTAATGGCATAATGATTGTTGGTTTTTTTTTGTTAGTATTGATTTTAATAATTTTTATACTGTCACCATTATCCAATTAGTGCTGTAAATTGAAATCTACTGTGCAATGGAAATGTGTGATCTTGTAATAACAACGTTTTCTTGGTGGCCGGGGTCAAACCAGTATAAATATTTCATATATAATTATGTACAATGGTATATATACCATGAATAACTTTATTATGCTTTACTATCCCTTATTGTCAATTTCAGCTAACTGTGGATGTTTGAAGAATTTAAACTTGTTAAAATACCCAAGAGAGTGGGTCTCAGCCTTGGATCAGAATTTGTTGATGTTTTCCCTAGTTGTTGCAGAAGTACAGTGCAGTGAGTCTTCTTTCCAATTGCTGAGAAGTCCTACCAAGTGAATATACATCACTGGCTGAGTTGACTGGATTACCTTTCAGCACCTCTGGTGCTACATGGCTAAAATGTTTCTCATATTCTTTTGCAGATGGATGTGCCATTTCTTGCACTTTTCCAAAATCAATTAAATACCCCTTCTGTTGGGAGACTAAAACATTGTCCGTCTTAAGATCACAGTATAAATATCCCTTTTTGTGGATATGATGTAATGCATCAGTAATGTCATAGCAGATACAAAGCCAGTCTTTAATAGAAATTTCACATTTATTTTTCTTAAGACTAGGAGAAAATAAAAGCTTGTGAACTGTTACTGACTGACAGCCTTCACCGACAAATTCCATAATAAGAGCCAGTGGGTTTTCATCAACTTTGACTCCCAAAAGGTGTGGTATACACCTGTGAGCAAATATCTGCAAGTATTGTGCTTCCTGGTAAAGCATATTAAGATTTCCATGAATTAGTTGCTTTTCCACAACATTTATCCCAAACCGCTTAAATTTTCTTATAAAACAATTACCAAAGACACCACTACCAATTTTTGCTTCACTGTCTGTTTTCTCTAACTCATCTTGGCATATAATGGTAACAGGTGGGTATTTGTGTTTAGGAAATATGGGGAGGGAATTCTAAAATAAAATAAGACACAATGTGGTTTATACTATTAGGTGTGTATATATAATGCCTTAGTCAATTTTAACCACCTTTCACCGGGGTTTGGGGAGGGGGTTAATATTGACTCGTGCATAATATACAAATTATTTAATTTGGCATACAGTAGTTTGGTCTTATTTATATATCCTATTTTGGTTACCTTTGTTTGTAAACTATCCTTACTGATAAGCGTCTTCTTTAAATCTCAATTCTTCTGAACAGTTTTTCTCCAAAACCTATAGTATTTAGACGATAAGGCCCTGTGTTACTCTGCGACTGCCTTGTGTTGCTCTGCCAATGTGCGAACCAGACTGGAAAGTTTGTACTGCGCAACGGATATCTTCGTTGCGCAATTTCGAACCGATCTTTTGCGGATAGGCGCAATCATGAAAAAATTGCATGCGTACGCGCAATCTTGAGCAAAAATTTACTGCATAAGCGCAATCTTGGCCGAAAATTACTGCGTGCGACGTATGCGCAGCGCGCGCTTGGAAAAAATATGTGCATCCACGGCGCGCCGCGGTAGCCACAAAAATGACAGATAATGATACATCATACATAGTAGGCCCTTAATTTCACGGTTTCAGACGCCATTTTGTTTGGGGGGCATAAATCCCGAGGGCCATCGGCTCGAGTAATATGCATAGTTACCTAGCAACGGCAACCGGGTTTGTTTCCTTCCCAAACAAAATGGCGTCGGAAACCATATAGAGTTGTATAAATATATGTTAATCAGTTAATGGACTTCCGGATCGGCATCTAGCGTCGACCAATGGCAAAAAGCTTTTATTAATGTCACAGGATCACAGGATAACCAACCAGGTCACTATGGTGTGTCCTATCGTGGAAGGTACTAGACAAGCCATTCCTCTCGACGCACGTCAGGTATACAGCAACTCTGATGCTACTGGTGGTACAGGAGATGCCCTGGCAAAAGCCATCTTTGATGATCTAGAAAAGCATGTTGGGTTGAAGGGTGATCGTCTTTTGCAAGTGCAAGGGAAGGTAATGGACAGGCAATACCTCAACGGACCGTTCATAAATGCGATGAATCAACCTGTGCTGAACCAGCTGGAGGACGAATCAGTTTGCAAGGAGGAGATATGGTGGCCAGCACAATGGGATCCAGGGCATTGGTTGGACAAGGTTTTTGGGAAATTCAAGGACACATCATTCGTTAGTCGGTTGCTGAAAAGAACGGCACTTTATCACCAACTTTTCAGTCATGGAAAGATGCATAGTGTGGCCGTGGCAACATCTAAAGATCTTTCACTTCCCTTTCGCGTTACCAACGCCTATGCTCACCAACGCTTTATGAGTTCGAGTTATCTCTCCGTAAAGAATCTTGAAGAAAGTTTGGAAGTCTACATTGAAACTTTCAAAGACCACGACAACCGCGCGGACGTAGGATACAGGCTCTATGGTCAGGATTTTGTTACTGATTTATTGGGTCTCCTAGATCTGCTATGGCCTCTTGTCGTACTGATGCTGCAATGTCAAGCGAATTGGTGCCCTGGATGGAAATTGGTGCAATATATACCATTGGTTAAAGCCCAGATAAAAAGATTCATCACCGAATCGAAGAAGAATGTCCCCAGTACCGACGTCTGTCCTAGACTTCATCAGCGTCTCGAAGGAATCAGGGAAATGAAATTTGGCAAGAGCGAGCTGGTTGAGGGCTGGTTGGTGATAGAAGAAGCAGATGGAAAGCCAATTGAATAGGAAGCACGAGACCTACAAGATTCGTTGGAAGATTTACAGGATCTAGCGAAGAAGGTATCAAGCGAGCTTGACGAGCGCTTCCAAAATAGTCACTCAGAACTCAACAAGCTACTTTCCCAATGCCTAGATTTCGGAAAGCTTTTTTCAGCCATTTGTGGCTCCCGAATGGATGGGAAAGTTCCTGTAGATAAGAAGGGGTTCTCGGAAGTTGGAGCAGCAGAATTTCGAAGATGTGCCACTTTTGTATCATGTTTGCCACATGTTCAAGACGAAAACATGGAATTGGGGAGCGAGTTGTCGTCCACAGTTCACGTTTGGAAATTAATCTCGCAAATTGGGCCAAGGAAATGTATGGTTCCCAGTCCACTTTTCGCCCAGATTTGCTCGGTCATTGATTCTTCATGACATAGCAAATGTTTACAAAGTTTTGGTGGTTCGTTTGGAAGACTGGGTCAAAGACTTGTTCTGTCTTGATCATATCCAAAATCTCCTAACTCTTAGCTTTCGTTTAATATATTGGGCGTGCTGATTCGTACTATAATTTATGCGTTGTCCATACATTTCCATACCTACATTTGACAACACAGACGACTGCGAGGCAGTTATAAGTTGGTGTAAAGAAGAGGTGTATATATTTTGTTTACTTGATTTACTGAAAAAAGCGAAACCATAGAAACATAGAAGATGTGTTGCTCTTTCGTTTGAGCGCTCGCGAAGAACGTTTATTTATGTATCACTTGGTGAAAATTTCTAACAAAATTTGACAAATTTGCGACGCGGGTGAAAGGTGATGCCTCTGTTTGGCGTCTAAGAAGAAAGCCGCTACCAGAAGTACGTTTGCTAGTAGCCTGCTTCGTTGGCAACTCTGTGTCCTTCTAGCTGTGTGCGCAATCCTTTGCGCGAGTTTATACATTGCATTTAACGACATCAGTGGTCACAGACTTGCCTACAGAAGAGTATAGTGGTCGACGTTCTTTTAGTATAGCCTGGCTCTTGTTGGTCTTGGTTAAAGAGGCATCACGTTTCACCCGCGTCGCAAATTTGACAAATTTTGTTACAAATTTTCAGCAAGTGATACATTAATAAACGTTCTTCGCGAGCGCTCATACGAAAGAACAACACATCTTCTGTGTTTCTATCGTTTCGCTTTCTTCAATAAATCAAGTAAAGACTAGAAATTTAACTCTGCTTTTGACCAACATAATTAACCACGTCGCTGTTGTCGCGTCACTTTGACCCACGTACAAAATCTGACAAATTTAATTACAAATTTTCACCTATTGATGTATTACCAAACGTTCTTGGCGAGCCCTCAAACAAAAGAACAGCGCATCCTCTGTGTTTCTATCGTTTCGCTTTCTTCAATAAATCAAGTAATGACATGATAATTTACTCTGCTTTTGACCAACATTAACCGCTTCGGTGCTGTCTGTCTCGTCATATGCGAGAGGCATCACGTTTCATCCCAGTCGCAAAGTTGACAAAGTTTGTTACAAATTTTCACCAACTGATACAATACCGAAGATCTTCACAAGCGCTTAAATGAAAGAACAATACATCTAATGCGTTTCTATCGTTTCGCTTTCTTCAGTAAGTCAATGAAAGACTATATATTTAACTCTGGTTTTGAGCAACATTAATCGCTTCACTGTTGTCTGTATTGACGATCGTCATATATGCGGCTTTGAAATGCGAGAATAACGAATGAATTAAAGCATAAAATAACGCGACCAATATACGAGACGAAAGCCAAGACATTGCAGATCTTGAATATGGTCGGGATAGAAGCAAGATTTTGATTCAATCTTCCGAAATGATAGCCAAAACGTTGTAATCAATTTCCAGAAAATGACGGAGCAATTCCATACAAAATGGAACTGGGCACTAGTGACATAACCTGGCCCAATTTTTGACAGTAATTTCCAAGCGTGGTTTACTGGAGACTCAAGTCAACTTTGATAGAGATAATATGGGGGAATATGTTTATATCTCACTTTTCAAAGTTCTTCAGAAAAGTTGGAGTTACCGGTAAACCTGGCAAGGAGAAAAAAGTGTTGGAACCAGTGGGTTTGCAACAGAATGTCGTGGTAGAGGAGTTTATTCTGTCTTCACCAAAGGAATTTCATCTGGCGGAAGTCTTTATCCTCAAATTAAGCAACAATGAAGAGATGGAAGTGGTTTTTCAAGAGGACAAACTTATAAACGCCCTTTACACGGATTCATCGTTTTACTCCGTTGTAGGATCTGAATTCTGCCTGGTCTTCGATATAATGTATGCCAAAACCGGAACAGAGGCAGTCACTGAATCCTTCTACCGTGTCATTGAGAAGCAAGAGATGGATGGTGGTCAAAGCCAGGAAGTGCTTACGATGCGTGCTAAGGTTGATTGGTGCCTTCCACCCGTCATTCAATGCGAGTCAGCTCTTCCCAAAATAGCCTCATTGTACATTAACGGTGACAAGGACTTAGGATTAAAGCGACACCATGTACCCATTTACAAAGACAAGCGATCCATGAGAAAGAGTGTAAGTGAGCATTCAAAAGTTGTCAGCGGGATCATGCAGGGACATCTTCGATTGCCTTTTCTTTTGTAAATTATGACTACAATAAATAGACAACTTTTCATAATTCTGATAACTTTCGTTTTTTTGACTTTTGGACTGATTGTGCTGCCTAAATCGCCTCCGTGGTGCTCCCCCCCACCATTTGTGAACTAAACTTAACTTATTTATACTTGATAACTCTATCAGTTAGGTCTACCTGTTACCCTCAGAAGTCCAGTAAGGGCCCACCCTGATCGCTCCAGTGTTACTGCAGGAGAAAAACGGAGTACCGGAGCAAACCTGTGGTGTTTGGTAGAGTCAAACTGGAAACATTCTTCTCGCATGAACTATACTGAACTAACAAATATTTGCATTTGGACCGATAATGGTGTCTAATCCGCCTGTTTCAGACTTTCAGTGCTCCTCCCACCATTTGTGAACTGATTTTGCTGTGTTAACTACTACCATATTATTGAACTAACATGTCTTGGGACCGATTATGCTGTCTAAACCACCCGTTTGGTGCTACTCAGGGCCCATATTTCACTGTATTTATTGCTTACCAGCATTATTGTTGTTGCATGGAAGCAGAGGTTAGTGAACACTACTGCATTCAAGTACTACTAATACATTGCTTTATGTTAATTTATTAATATGTTAATATAATTACACGCTAACTAGCTTGAAACGTCATACGTTTTTCGTATTTCCGCGCGAGACCTGGAAACGAGGTAACTATCCGCACAATTTTACACAGCTGTCCGCGCAATTTTCTGAGACTGTCCGCGAAAATACCAGCTGAAATTCAATCTCCTCTGCGCATTTTGCAAACTTTCCAGTCTGGTGTGCGAACCTCCCGAATGGCGTTGTCGATTGTGATTGCGCGCTTTTTCTCCGATCGCTGTTGCCTCTTCTTCTTCTTGTGAACATTGCGCATTCTCCTTATCTCCTCCTTCGTGTGTCTCATTCTAAAAGCTAGCAGAGACGTACGACTGATCGGAACGGTTTTACTCGGTATCAAACTATCAATGGAACATGAGTAGAATATTGGCGCTTTTTTGCGCCTTTTTCATATATGGAGATCTTGCCCATATTCGTGTGGGACAGCGGTCACAGCGTTTATTCATGATGGCCGCCAGCCGATTTGCCAATATATAAAATAGGCGAGGAAATTAACAATTTTAAAGAAAACTTTGTTCCTAAAAGTAGGAAAATGTGTATTTATACTAAAATTATTGCAAGAATAAATAAATAAATGTATTGCAAGAATGCCAGGAATTTCTGCTCCGTCCGCATTAAATTTTTGCTGATTTGTATTTTGTGCGCTTTTGGGACTGGGAGCAAACCGACGGCATGCGCCTTTTCATTGGCCAGCGGGCCTCTTAAATTTCCCCCGCTTTTTTGCAATCTACCGTTGGTAAACCGAAGCTCGTCGTTTTCAATTCACGATCACAAATTTTATTGTTCATCTTTTAAAATCTTCAACAAGTTTATCCAATGGATTATTCAAAGGTGAGTGTAGTACTTTATTCTTGATATACTATAGCTCTTAACCTAAATTATAGCGTCGCGAAGAGAAAGAAATATATGATTTCGACGTTTATAATTGTCGTTATTTTCTTAGCCTACTTCCTCTCTATATTTTATGAATATTCATCAGGTGTCGTGTTAAGCCATTGATAGGTTATTCGGTGTAGTAGATATGGATATGTTTAATTTGTTATTTGGGAAATAATTTCACACGACTGAATGGAACAACAGCGCTTGTTGTCGAAGTAATGTAGTGCGCACAGTGACAGTCACAGTGGACTAGATGAGTTATTCAGGCTTTAAACAAGCCAGCAAATATATGAAGATTGAAGAAATCTATGGAAGAAAGCATATATGTTTGGAATCTGTTGTCGAAGGTCTTTGGTCTAATCATTTATATAAATGATGTGACCTTTTTAATATTATTAACATTAACAACACTAGTTTGAAGCCTTGGTCTATAATTTTCTAGCATTAATTGTCAGAGCATTATAGTTCCCGAGCAAGTACATAATTTCTCACTACATTCAACTTATGGTTGAAATACAAAGATAAATACAATTATCTAATGTTGAACGCTTTAATTTGTTAATATGTAGCACAATGAAGCTAAAGACCTCTTGGTAAAAGTTGGCTTAAGTGAATATGTTGAGGAATTGGTTGTCAAGAATAAGGTACTAGATATATTTGTGTAATGCATTTTTTTAATGCCTCTTGCCCTTCGAACTGAACTCAGGAACTGCAGTAGGCACTGTACAGTACATGTTAATGTTTGTATATGTCATCAGATGCTCAGATTCACACAATGTATATATACCATGTTTTCTTTTGCAGTTCGAAACACTTTCTGACCTGCAATTACTTGCAAATTTGGAAGACAATGTCTTCAAACATTTGAATTTACCCTTGTGCTTGGTTTTAAAAATACGAAACGAGTTACAAAAACCCTTATCAGGTACATGCATATATTATTCATACAGCTTAATAATTTAAGGGTTAGATTGCATGGAATTGTAAATGTTTATTAAAAGGGACATTGTCATGAGCTGCGCATGTCAAAATTCATGTTTCAGAAACACTCGATATGTTCGCTCACTCATGTTCTTTCATGGTGGCCATGGTGGAATTATGGTTATTATGTGTTTTGTATGTGCTAGACTCTCCACTCGTCTACAGCATTTTGATTTTCCCTGAGTGGCTAAGCCCACTTGAAAAAGTCGGGCAAACTTTTTCAAGTTTCAAAGCGCATGACAGTGTCCCTTTAATTAATGTACAGTATGTATTATTCATAATCAAATGTTACATCTGCATGTATAAGCTCAGTATGCTTTTATAATTACCTTTATCTAGGATATAGAACACCTTGAAACTGAAAAGATTATTGGTGAAGTTGAAACAGTACCGGTAAGTAAACATATTACATATATCAGGATTCCAGACAAATATAACTATATAAGCATAATTATTAGGTAGTAATTTAAGTATATAGTAAAATAATGCAAGTTTGATCTAAAAAATGAATGAATAGATCTCTAACAAATGTCCCGACAGATCAAATTTGATCAAATTTTCCCAACAAACTTTTCTGGGGGTGGGGGGGTGGGGGGGGCAACTCCCCCTGCCCCACCCCCTGTCAGTTACTCCACTGCTCCTTTGTCATTTAAACTACCAAGGTTGTCTAGGGCAATTTGGCACTTTAGCAATCACCACTACAGTTCCCTAGATGTATGCAGTATTTGAAGCCAAAACTGTTTTTCTATACCTTTTAGAATATGTTTGATATATTCTCTAAAAAACATCTACATGTATTCACACTTTTCCCAGATCAAACTTGTATGCCTTGACTTTTTAAGAAATTGTGTTGATCGAGCAGCTAGGCCATGTAAGAGAAAGAATTAGACTCTTGGTTTTATTCAAGTTCATGTGTACTTATATACTGTACATAACTATTTATAGGTGAATGATGAAAAGAGTTCTGAGACAACAAATGGATGTCAGGAAGAGGTAAGATTTAGGAAAAATTAAAAACTACCTAACATGGTGATCATTAGCATCATTGAAGGTTACAGCACATCATATAAACAAAATTAACCATGATCTGTATTTACCCACACAATTGTCAAGCTGCCCTAGTTAGCTCAATTAACTGCCATCAAAAACGTTTTTGACATAAATTACATACTTAAATTTCTTTTTTATTTATTATATATATATATATATATATATATATATATATATTTAGTAGAAACTTACTAGTATTCTATTGCAAATGCTGCAATCTGATTGGCTACTCTACTCGATATCTATTCGTCAATAGATAGCGAGTAGCAAATTGAGTACCAGTACTCGCGCGGCCATGCAGTAAAACAACATGGAGGACACAAGGAGTGAAAGATTGTTTTACCTTGGTTTTCACACAGAAACAATGGTTATGCTTCGTTTTTTTGAATAATTTGGAAAAACTAAGGTACACAAGTTTCTACTAAAACAATTAGATTATTCACTCTCGATTTCTATGAGATGATAGTTGACTCAAGCTCCGCTCTCGTCAACTATTCACTCATAGAAATTTCGAGCTCATAATCTAATTGTTAAATATATATATATATATTTTAGGGAATTGAAAATGAATTATTGAGTAGACGACAGGAAAATATAAGATTAAACAACATGAAAATGTTGAAAATTGGTCTGGTAAGCTTGTATAACATCACTGTATATAAATATAAAATGTTATGCAGATCCTTCACAATTAATAATTATCCTAATACAGTACATGTATATACTTTTGAAAAAAATAGGTATTATATATACTGTAGTTATGTCTTGTAATTCTGGATTTGTAATATATTTAAATAAATTATCTTCTTAAAATTGCAGATTACTCAATCCCAGTCTACAATCATTGCCTTATTTTATTTGGGGTAAAACAAAAGAAGTTGCTTCATATGAAGGTCCTAAGGGATGAATGCAAGAAGCAAAAGTTGCCTTTCACCAAGTCGACTCTAAAGGATGAGTTATGCACAATGTTGGGGAAGTTTTTATTTGATTCCAAGCAAGTTAATGTAAAAGACGTGGAAAAAGAACTTACTTTTGATAATTTAGAAAGATAAGTGTACAGTATATATAATTACAGCAATAAATGATCATGTGTGCCTATAAGTTTTTTTTGTTTCGCTTATTAAGCCACCTACAGTAGGTTCCATTAAAATAAAGTACTATTAATATCATCTTGGCAAATGTGATCACTTGTTACTAATTTATTGAATGAAATGAGTTCTCCTCGATTATCATGCAACCAGCCATTGATTTAATGGTCAATGCACCTCATTTCATGCTATTATAATAATTATATTGGCCATCACATTTCAATGTATGTTTACATATGGTAAACTGCAGCTTATCGTTGGTCACAAGTCCCTGGTTTAAGATCCTCCTACTTATATGCACCTACCTATAACAGCAAAATATGTTGGTTTAATAAACCCAAATATTGCTATTATACCATTTATGTAACTGTTCAATGTTTACAACACTGTAATTAGAAACTATCCTGTACACCAAACCACGCATGGCACATACTTCGGAAATAGATTCAGTTTCAACTTTGAAATTGAAGAGTTTAAGTAAATGGAAAACACATGCATTTAGTTTATAATACCGTATCAACTTATTTCGTATCTGCTCATTTTAGAACGTTTTAGTGCAACTTATTTGAGTTATTTTAGAACGTTTTAATTAATGTATACCCTCCAGGATATACTGTAATCCCCAAAAACTCCTTACCAACTTGTATAAGCCCAGGATATGCAGCAGTTTAAAGTATCTACATACATTTGCTCAATTAATTAATTAATTAAGCTATACAGTTAATAGTAAAGTTATCCAAACTTGACTTTGACAGAGAACTTTCTCAATATTGTTATGGATAGCTAGCACATCAAATTTGAAGCTACTGTAAATAATATTATTAGATTGATTACTATTATATAAGTTCCAAATTGAAATATGCTATATATTTTTTATCAATAAAGTATTACTATATTTAACAAGTCCCCAGTTACTTATACAAGCTATTTACAAATAATTTCCAGTTATTTACAAACTATTTACAAAGAAGTTCCTAGTTATTTACAAACTATTTACAGTTATTTACAAAGAAGTTCCTAGATATTTACAAACTATTTACAGATATTTTCCAGATATTTACAAACTATTTACAAAGAAGTTCCTAGTTATTTACAAACTATTTACAAAGAAGTTGCTAGTTATTTACAAACTATTTACAAATAATTTCCAGATATTTACAAACTATTTACAAGAAGTTCCTAGTTATTTACAAACTATTTACAAAGAAGTTCCTAGTTATTTACAAACTATTTACAAAGAAGTTCCTAGTTATTTACAAACTATTTACAAAGAAGTTGCTACATGTAGGTATTTACAAACTATTTACAAAGAAGTTCCTAGTTATTTACAAACTATTTACAAATAATTTCCAGTTATTTACAAACTATTTACAAATAATTCCCAGCTATATATTTGCAAACTATTTACAAATTATTTACAAAGCATTTCCAGTTATTTACAAACTATTTACAAAGAAGTTCCTAGTTATTTACAAACTATTTACAAATAATTTCCAGATATTTACAAACTATTTACAAAGAAGTTCCTAGGTATTTACAAACTATTTACAAAGAAGTTCCTAGTTATTTACAAACTATTTACAAAGAAGTTGCTAGTTATTTACAAACTATTTACAAATAATTTCCAGATATTTACAAACTATTTACAAGAAGTTCCTAGTTATTTACAAACTATTTACAAAGAAGCTCCTAGTTATTTACAAACTATTTACAAAGAAGTTCCTAGTTATTTACAAACTTTACAAATAATTCCCAGTTATTTACAAACTATTTACAAATAATTTCCAGATATTTACAAACTATTTACAAAGATGTTCCAGTTATTTACAAACTGTTTACAAATAATTCCCAGCTATTTGCAAACTATTTACAAATTATTTACAAAGCATTTCCAGTTATTTACAAACTATTTACAAATAATTCACAGTTATTTACAAACTATTTACAAAGAGGTTCCCAGTTATTTACATACTATTTACAAAGAAGTTCCCAGTTATTTACAAATAGTTATCAGTTATTTACAAAGTATTTACAAAGACGTTCCCAGTTATTTACAAACTATTTACAAAGGTGCCCCTACGTATTTACAAATTAATGACAAACTATTTACAAACAAACTGAGAAGAAAAATTAAAAACCTTGCGAATTTACAAGCAATTTACAAACAATTTACAAACATTCATATCAATTTACATACTATGTCAATGTACCATTAGTTTGTAAATTGCATTTACAGTCTATTTACAAACAAGATACATACTATTTACATAGTATGGAAGAAGGTTGATTTTTCCAGTATCAATTAGTTTTTTATTAAATAAAAAGTAGATAAAAGATAAGCTGAGCTTTTGGTCTAAGCGACCATCTGGTAAAATGGTATACCATATTTGATTTGATTTAATAACTTTATTGCCTACAGCAACTGGTGGTCAAACAGGGCGATGCCCCAATTCAACATACTAAGTTAGTTATATGTAATAGGCTAAAGCATTCGCAGCCGATCTGTATCTGATTTACTACGGCTCGCTGCCGATCGTACTTCTCGCTGCGAATCACGCATCTAAATAGCCATGTTTTCAAACTATTTTTCAAGTTGGAGTGATTTGAGGAAAAAGTTTATGTAAATGAGGACGAATCTGTATGCGATTTACAGATATTGATTACTGAAATATTCATTTCTTTTGAATTTTCTTCATGAATTATTAATGAATTTGATAAATATAGTTATTACACATCAATTGTTTAAATAAAAATCATATTAAAGGGATATGGCAATAAAAATTATTTTTATCTAATTTGTAAGAACATCAAGAATAGTTATGAAGTGCGTTTACAAATTTTCATTAGATTTTTTATTTTTTAAGAAATTCGGCATTATTTGCGTACGAATACGCTCGCCATCCGCCATTTTGGATATGCATGTCTATTGTCAGATATGCATGACGTCAAAAGCAGGGTAAAATTTGTCTAAACATTTCTTAATTTCCTAGGTATTTTAATGCAAAATCTTAAGTAGTTTGATCTGACATATTTCAAATTGAAACTCTAACAATGTAAAAGAATTTTAGCTGACATTTGGCTACTGATTACAATTTTTACAATGTTTACCCTGCTTGTGACGTCACTTAATTAGATCTAATTGTGAAACAAGATGGCGGACGGCTTGTGTTTTTGTTCGCAAATATCTGAAAAAGTAAGCCAGCTAATGAAAATCTGTAAACGTACTTTCTAACTTTTCTACATATTCTTACAAACTGGACAAAAATAATTGTTATTGCCATATCCCTTTAAAAAAGTCCTATTGTATAGATAATAACATAATTAAGATATCACAAAAAAAATATTCGTAAGAGCAACTATGAGGAAGTTCATCTTTGAAATTTCTGTTTGAGTTTTAACTTAAAATAACTAATACTAAATGGTGACTAATGATTTTCCGGGCGGAAAACGTAAACGAATTATAAAGATAAGAGCCCAGCTCAAAATTCTTAAATGCAAAGCCATAAATAACAAAGTTAAAACATTTTAAAATAAGTTTACTAACGTTTCGTTGCTAATTTTGCAACATCTTCAGAGTAATAATTGACAAGTGTGAAATTCTATCTATACCATATTTACTCGTTTAACCGCAGCCCCCAATTAAACGCCGCATATGAGCGCAAAACTATTAAAGAGCGCCGCCCTCGAATAAGCGCCGCACTTATTCACAACAATGCGGTGCTTAATGGAAGCACCGTCAGACAGAACTGTTCGAGAAGCCAAACTAAAAAACAACTACAGCCTCGGAAATTTATTGTCCTGTATTACAGTGTTTATATGTTCAAAGTGAGTATATTTCAATGTGAATGACAAGATAACATCTGAAACATGTTTATTTTGTTGATGAGATTTCTTGTTATCGTTCACAAATAAAATAAGTTTTAAAGAGCGCCGCCCTCAAACAAGCGCCGCATCCTGAAACACTAAAAATTTAAGCTCAACATCCTGAAAAGGCAGAATTAAAAATACTGATACTAAATGGCTTTGAATTCTTCATCTAGTGAGTTCCACATCGTTGTGACTCGAGGGAAGTAAGAGTTTTTTTAAAAAATTGAGTTCTTCATTTAAATGCTGTGAAATTATTTACATCATATGATCTAATATTATATTTCGAAGCAGGTCGATTCTGTACTCTACACTTGAAAAGGAAAAGCAAATCTTTTATATTATGTTTCGGCGAAACGCTAGTGGTAGAAGGTATACATCAATAAAGCAAGGGCTGTGAAGCATATCAAAGCGATTTAACCCTATCCAGACTGGGGGGGGGGGGGGGGGGGGAGGGGGGCGGAAAGTGCCCGCGCTAAATGTAAAAGTTAATATCTCCTAAACCATTACAGGTATGGTTCTGAAATTTTATGACTTTTCCTAAATATGTATGGGCTTTATGTGTGGAAAATTTGGTGAAACAATATCGCGCCAAAAAAAGTTACAGCGGAGTCGTGAACACCTACCAACACAAAATTTCAGCCGACAATTTTTATTATGTTTGCTTTTATAATAATTACAATAAAAGTAAGCACTTTTTAATAAAGAGAAACTATTTTTTTGGTATACTACCTTTTTTATGTTAACAAAACAATAGGAAAAAAATTTTTGGAAATTCTAGTAATCCTCGGTTTTTCCAATTACTGACGTCATAATGACGTCATAATTTGTCGCCATGGCAACATAAGTGTAACACATACTTGAACAAGGCATACCATCCACCTGTAAAAGTTTCGTCGGAATACACCAAATGGTTCAGGAGATATTGACCGCGGGCACTTTCCGCCCCCCCCCCCCCCCCCCCCCCCCCCCCAGTCCCAGAAGACAAAAAAAAGCCCAGTCTGGATAGGGTTAAAGTGCTTATGAAGCGAAAATTATTATTGTCTTAAATGAAAGAACTCTCAAAACGACAAAGTAACATCTTTTGCAGATCTTCGTTTCCGTGCGTGCCTCGTTGAGATATTTCAATTTTTTTGATACGCAAATTAAACACTTTGACGTAGCCTGTTATCAAACGAAATCATACAAAAATTTGTATGTCTAATGCTGTATGCGAAATAGACGCACAGGATCGGCTTCGAAGTGATTTCGTCAGATAATAGCAAAGATATACTCAACTTTCAAGTGTTTAATTTGCATATCAAAGAAACTGAAATATCTCAACAACGAAGCACGGAAAGGAAGATCTGCAAAAGATGTTACGTTGTAGTTTTAAGAGTTCTTTCATTTAAGACAATAATAATTTTCGCTTCATGGGCACTTTAACAAAACTGATTAACGTACATGCGTATGAAAGAGGGTACCTTCGGGTTTCAAGTACAATCCTGGACAAAATTGTGTGGACAGCACAAATTTTTCAACATTAATTATTTACCGTCTTTCTTTTTTTAACTTCTAGCTAAATAAAACGTTCCTTCCCCTTCCCCAACATCAATGTTGTATTATTCCATGACTAGAAATACATGATCGCAACAACCCCTCGCCCACTTTTAATATATACATTTTTGTAAACCTACCACCACCACCACACACACACTTTCTGGTTGTTGTTTTTTGGGGGTTTTTTGTATTCAAGTCTATTATAGTTTTTATATTTTTATATTTAGTCTATTATAATTTTAGTGTATAATAATTTAACAGCCTGAAAAATTTTTGAATAGGAACAAAGAAACAAAACAGTATTATAATATCACATCAAAGAAAATTCATTGGCAAAGTTCATCTGTAATCATGTACGTATTGACACACCGAAAGGAGCATACAAAGTCAGTATTAAAAAAGAAACAACGAGATGAACCAAATAACAAATTTTCATTCAAATTAGATAATAGTGGCCAAGAAAAGACACAATGCCACGTCCTAGCGTCCAAAGACAATTGTAGACAAGAATATTATTTATATTACATGATTTTCTTTTTCAAGACTCAGCTAAACTGGTAAATATGAATCTCCTACCGTTAAACTTTCTTCTGCTTTTGTCACCACAAACACTGATTTCTTCATCGTTCTCCCTCGAGTTAAGTAGAATACACCAGAGCAGAATTCTTTACAGGCTTTGGCCACGGTCTTCGTCGTAATAACAGTTACCCTGCTATCCGAACTGCGAAAGTTGCGGATTTGTTGACATATATATATATATATATATATATATAAATATCTCGCAGAATTTCTTTTCCACTTGCGTGTAATTTCGCGTGTAAATATTTTGGTTCCAATTAAAATTCTTAATAATAATACAAAAGCGCACGCTTTGTCCACGTGCGTTTTATGACAATTTTTAGCACTAAAAATTAGAGTTAATGGACGATACTGGCCGCACTAGTCGTAAGGGTATGAGCTACTCGTCATAAAAAACAGTTCTTTGTCTACACGACAATATAGCCCTAAAGGGGACAACTGTTGAAACAAAGAAAGACTCTATCACAGACTTTCATTATTGCTTGCCAAACCCGTAGGCTACTACGCCCAGTATCGTTAATTATATTGTTCAGATACTCTGTGACTGTTTGATTCATTCACAAATAACAATGGTGCTATAGTGAAATATATTGGCATAAACCCTAGTAAAATTCATATTTCAAGCAATTTTACTTAAAAAATCGCTCTGATTTCTGCATACGAGTATATGTCCTGAGCCAGATCAAGGGTCCAACTCGGAGTATATGTCCTGCAGGGCAGACTAGGATCCAACTCCATTGAGTATATGTTCTAGTCGCCTGTCAGGATCCAGCTCAAATCCGCGCGGTGAAAGTATATGTCTTGAGCAGATTAGGACCCAGCTAAAAATCAGCATTTGTCTTAATCGCCTTCCTCAAGATCCAGCTTTCAATTACGAGTATCTGCCCTTGGAATCACTCAGGACCCAGCTCATCGCAGATAAACAAAAATATATAGAGCAGTTGCCGTTGCCCCACACTTCCATAATCCCACAAAAACATTGCCTTATTTACTGTGTCAGTATCAATCTTAGCAATATTTGGTAGTTGAGGACATTAAGTCCAGGATTGTAGGTTTGGCAACTTGAGTCGTTCAGCTCGGCCGGAAGAATGAAACCGACTTCCTTGTTTACATGACAGATTTTATGATTTCTTGGACATTCCGACATTGTTTACCACGCTTAGATCAATTATATGTAGGGCGCCAGTTTGTTGTGAATCAATGGATCATTGATTATCAGCATATCCTATGCACCGTAATAGATCATTGGTAGATCAATAGAAGAGTTGGAAAGGAGCTCTGGCTCCTGTACGGTGAAGCTTAAGTCGAGCTTGCTTATCGTAGCTTTTACTTAGAAGTTACCGACGCGTTAAATACATAGACGTCTGTTATCAGAGTAGGACACTGTGAGTCGTTATGTCCGAACCGAACGAGGACAAACTTGTCGAGTCACTAGTGTGGAGTAATCAGGAATTCAGTCTGGCAGAGTTCGTCGAAACGTACGAGCTCCCGCAAGTGGTTCGCGTTGAGATTGGTTTCTTTGGAGATAACGAGAGGACTACCCTCAGCAGCGGACAGCTTCTCACATTACATTCTTTACGGAAGACGAGTAGAGTGTTATGTGATGTCCCACATGATAGTGCTGTGCTAATCCCTTTGAATTGTCCTCTTAAAGTCGAGGTACACCCGAAGGAGTGCAAATATTCTACAGTCACACCGGATCAACTGTCGACTCTGTATCGCCATATCAAATATGTAAGGGTACTACCGGAACAGTACGACAAGAAATGCCGTCCAAGAAGCTTCGGAGTCGACGACGTGCTTCAAATCATACATGTTGATCACGACCAATGCCTTATAAAGTGCAAGAACGTAGCTACTAATCGGAAAGTGTCTATTCCGTTTGACTGTGTCGCATTATTCGCTCCCCTTATCGATCACAGGGAATATACCTTGGCGGAAGTAAAATATACGTTTGGTTTTCCAGCCAAAGTTCGGTTCTTGGACAAGAAAACGGAGAGAAAGTTACGCTCAAAGAACAAAGACTCTTCCAGGTTGGTGGTTGTATTTATATAATAATATAATGATGATAATGATAATGATAATGATAATGATAATAGTAATAATAGTAATAATAATGATAATGATAATAGTAATAATAATAATGATAATGATAATAATGATAATGATATATATAATGATGATAATCATAATAATAATGATAATAATAATACTGATAATAATGATAATAATGATAATGATAATAATGATGATAATGATGATGATGATAATAATAATAATAATAATAATAATAATAATGGTGATGGTGATGATGAAATGCTTGTAATGATGATAATTATAATAATGCTAATGATGACAATGATGATAATGATGATTATGATAATGATGATAATAATGCTCATAATTATAATACTAATGATGATAATGATGATTATGGTTATGATTATGATGATGATAGTAATAATGCTCATAATGATGATTATTATAATTATAATGCTAATGATGATTATGATGAATATGATGATTATTATTATTATTATGATGATTATGATGTTTATAATGATTATGATTATAATGATAGCAATAACATTAATAACTACACCGAATAACTGCATTAGTACAGTAATAACCGCAACAACAATAATAACAATGACAATAATAAAAATAATAACAGTAGTATGTCCACTACTAGTCAATAATCAAATGTTGACTATTGTCTACTGTCAATTGACTATGGATTATTAATTATCAACTTTTGATCGACTATTGACTGTCGTTATAGGTTGGTCACCAGTTTAGGTGAGGTAACTGTCATGGAGGAAATTGAAGAGACTGTTGTGATTTCGACAACTGTTTCTGGCAAGCAGATATACAAAGCATGTCTTCACATTCCCAAAGAACTGGACATCCAGGTTTCTGTTGCCGAGGGCTTTATGTCCGGGGACCAGACCTACCAGAGGATTGTAAGAACTCTCGACAAGGCATTGAATCGAACAAGCCTGAAGAATTTTGAAGACTTGGATCTGTATCAACACATCAATGCGTTCACGAAGAGCATCCTAGACCAGGCTATGGACTCTTCGGTTGAAAACGCATCAGAAGAGATCAAGCAACGAGCCAGGGAGCTTCGTTCACTGGAGTTTCGACACGACAAACCACCTGCAATATTACCACCAAAAGGCCAAACTTCGGTCCCTTCTGGTCCTCCACCCAGACCAGGACCTAAACCGATTGTTCAACAGAAACCTAAGACCAAAGTTTCGAAGGCTCTCAGCATGCCAATGAAGTCTCCCGCGTGGCTACATTCTCTATTTCAAAACCCGCGAAAAACCGACAAGATAAGCTCAACAGGTGACCAAAGTCGGCCAAGCTCTTTACGAAGAAGCACAAGCGACAATGACAGTACCGAATACGTCGAACCGTTAAGCCCAAAAGAGTATGGCGACTTAGATAATAAGAATTACACACCTCTAAATCTCGGTTATGTCTCTAGTGATCAGCACCACTATCAGAAACTCCATTGGGAAAATACAGCAAGACCTCCAAAACCCAGTATACCTCCGCCTGAAGTCCCTCGGTCTCCCGTATCGGCTATGAAAAAAACGATTCCAAGAGAGGAAGTCTATGATGAACCTTACAAGGAAAGGCCTCCGAAACCCAGTATACCTCAGCCTGAAGTCCCTCGGTCTCCCGTATCGGCTATGAAAAAACCGATTCCAAGAGAGGAAGTATATGATGAACCTTACAAGGAAAGGCCTCCGAAACCCAGTATACCTCCGCCTGAAGTCCTTCGGTCTCCCGTATCGGGTATGAAAAACCCGATTGCGAGAGAGGAAGTATATGATGAACCTTACCAGGAAAGGCCTCCGGAACCCGGTATAAGTATAGTTCAACTCGAAGTCCCGAAGTCTACCTTATCCGAAAAGGAAGAAATCTACCAAACCATTGCTCGGATTCCACAAGACTTGTCGGGTTTGAGCATCAAAGATGTCGGTTGTTTATTGGTGAATTTGAACATGGCAGCCTACGTGCAGTTGTTCGAGGACGAGTTGGTTGATGGCGAGATGCTGGCAGGCATGGATCAAGAGTCTCTGGAATCGTTGAACGTAAGCTCGTATCACATTAAGAAACTGTTGAAGTTTATTAACGGATGGCGACCAAATGTGATTTCAGTTTTAAAGTGAAGTTTGTCGAAATAACGTCTGCTATAGCAGGCTACCTCTGAACGGGTTAAGTAGGGAATTGGCGAGACAAGGGAAATGCAGTATTCAACTGAGAGATACAGTAGTAGATATGAGGAAAACGTGTATATATAACGAGCCCCAATGAGGGAGAAGCATTTTTCTGCGGTTGCCAAATAACCTATAGACACTGTTTGATAGGATCGCATCGCTGTGAATCACTTTTGTTTCAAGTATATAGTGATATTTAATCCTTACTTTTTTGGGGTAACTTTGGCAGCATATAACAAGTTAGTTAAGGTAATTGTAACTACTTTTATAAAATAACCGGAAGTAAATGAACGACAACACGCACTCTGATTGGCTATTGGGTCAAACAAGCGTGCCATTATAACTCCATAATGGCACGGCACACGAGATACTTCGCGACGATTTTGTCGTTTTTGATGAATTTTATGTGGATTTAATCATCAACGAAAGTCAAAAATTACTTGGATATATGTCTAATCACGTAATTAACACAGCAGAATGTTTTCAGTGCAACTTTAAGTGCATTTTCATCGTTAAAATCCCCGCCGACGTGTTGTACGCGGCCACGCGTGGCGCTAAATGGTAACAAACTCGTTCTGAGACAGGTAATCTGTTTTTTTGCTTACTTTTCTAGGGTTTATTGACAATTTAAAGTCATTATTTTCTAAAAGAAATAAAAAACTTAGTCGCTGTGCGATTATCGAGTTATAATGCACTCGAGAAGCTAGTAAAACACTCGGCTATCGCCTCGTGTTTTACGCGCATCTCTCGTGCATTATAACTCGATAATCGCACGCGACACGTTTTTTACTTCTTAAACAAAAATTCCGAAAAAGTAGCGATAATTAGTTGCTTAGTTTGAGAGCGCTGTTACTTTTCGCGACTCCAAATCACTCAACCTCGTCATTCAGTCCTTGTACAGTACCCAGATGTCATTGGTGCACCCTTACGAAAATTTCATATAAGACTTCATATACGATTTCATATATTAAGTTTGTAATTTCATATATGAAATTAGACATTTCATATATGAATTACAAATTTCAGATATGAAAATGTTCCAATTCGATATATGAAATTTCTTGTTCTATATTATGAAATTTTTGTATGAAGATAAAAATTTCATATATGGAATAAGAAATTTCATATATGGAATTGGAACATTTTCATATATGAAATTTGTAATTCATATATGAAATGTTTAATTTCATATAGGAAATTACAAATTTCATATATGAAATTGACCTTTCATATATGAAATCGTATATGAAGTCTTATATGAAATTTTCGTAAGGGTGGCATGCACGAGCTTTTCTAACCAGCGCTGGCGGAGGTATATGCAGTCTCGCGGAGTGATCCTGGACAAAAGTCCTTGGGACACCATGCGAAAGTCGTCCGGACAATTTTGTCCAGAATTGTAGTTCCATCAGAGTGATGCCATCAATAAATAAAGCCTTTTTCGTTTCCTTCTATTGATAGATTCATAATCTATAGTAGTAGTTCAATGTTCATGACTTTACTTTCTTTATGGAAAGATAATTTAAGAATATGATATTACAAGCTAGTCCGCTTTGCCAAGATCTCGCGTATGCTATTTTTCTTGTTAATTTTCATATTTCATTTACAGTACTTTTAAAACACTTGAGTTTTATGATTAAACACATTAATTACTGGGACTACCGTAAGTATTGTTACTGCATGTAAACCAACAGCTGCAAAAATTGGGTCATTTCTTTTTTTTCTTACTAATGAAATGTATATAATCATGTGTTCTCTTTGGCTTTTGTGCATATTGTGTTACTTGCAATCATAGTCCCTAGAATTATATTGTCTGGAGACGCGGCGAATGTCAAAGCGGTTAACAGTGAGCTACAATTTAGGCTGAGAGTGGCAAATAAGGTGCACAATCTTTTGTTTTACGTTCATTAATATTGATAAAGCAACGATGCTATTGGTTGATTGCTTCATTATACCAAAAATACAATGTGTTCAGCAAGCGTTAAGGTGAAATAAGGTGCACAAACGTGAACAAAAACCTAGAACAAAGACTTTGGCCACCTTGGAAGTTGTCAGTCATGCCGTAGACACATGTAGGCGCTGCGTACCTATTCTTATAAGAGTGTGAAGATGGTGAATAAAGTGGGAAGTCCTTGACTTGCCACGCTCGAACATACACACATAGACACGTCTCGACCAAAGCAAAGAGGTTAGTGAAGCTTAGCAAGCGTTGTAGTTGAAGACATCGCTCCTTTCTTCACCTCACACTTTCTCATCCCCGCGCATTCTTAAACATGTAGGTATCCATTGTAAAAGAGCCGGACTTCGGATCTCAGTCTATATATGTTATAGGTACAACAATAATGTGGTCCGCTACATATTAGTTGACTTGACAAAAAGTATTGCGAACACAAATTTTAATCTATAAAAATATATTAAAATTGAAACAGTGAAATAAAAGTAGTGTGCTGCGTAGGCAGTGTTGAAATACAAATTGAGATATAGTAAGATTTGAGTACCGCCGAAATAATTGAACGCAGTTTCTAACGTTTTGAACGAAGGCCCTTTCTGAGGCAAATATAGCTTACCCCTTAGTCTCCCCCCGTTTTGTTTAAATCTGAAATTTTGAAGCATATATTGCACATGGGTGAAGGAAAATTCGAGTGTAGAATATATACATTATATTCTACACTCGAATTTTCCTTCACCCAAAATTCTTAGAACATGCTGTGTAATCGAGTGAAATGCCCAATATTACTTATAATAAACCCAATTCTCTCCTGGCCTTACCACATTATTATATATACAGAACTCGCGATCAAGCTCTCGGCAACGCCCTCCGTGGCTCAGTGGTCAGAGCATTGCACTAGAATCGCAAGGTCGTGGGTTAAATTCCTGCCGGAAGGCCTGTGTAGTTGCATTTTTCGCAACTGGTCCCGGTTTGGTCTTAAAATGTATATATTCTACACTCAAATTTTCCTTCACTTAAAATCCTTAGAACATGCTATGTAATCGAGTGAAATGCCCAATATTACTTATATTGGACATGTCTGCCTGCATGTAAATCTAAAACCCGAACAATCCAACTGATAGATTAGAATATACTGAGTTAATTTTTTCAAGATTTTGAGATGTGTATGTAAATGAGCTAATGTACAGGGCCACCTTAAATTAGCCTTATTTTCATCGAGAAGTAGACTTTTGTAAACAATGCCCCCAAACCAGGCGTCAGATACTTCTGCTATCGATACATCAATAACTATTCAGTTTTTTAATAAAGGTAAAGTAAGGTAAAGTAAAGTAAAGTAAAGTAAAGTAAAGTAAAGTAAAGTAAAGTAAAGTAAAGTAAAGTAAAGTAAAGTAAAGTAAAGTAAAGTAAAGTAAAGTAAAGTAAAGTAAAGTAAAGTAAAGGGACTTTATTTACTGAGGGTAATGTATGACAGTATTTAGATACTGATAACCCAATGAACATTCCTTGATGGAACTAGTTTGTAGAATTAACTAGTATTCGTAGAAAAAACTATGGTGTTGGTTTTGCGTAGGGAGGAAAACCGGAGAAACCGGGCAAAACGAACCCTCAAGGCAAAGAAGAGAACCAACAACTCAACTCACATGAAGCTAAGGTAGTCACTCATCCGGGCTTAACTCCAGCTGTGAGCGGCAACGGCCGGCTAACACGTTGTGCCATCCATGCCCAATTAGTCAGATATGGAAATTAGATGTCCGTGAGTGTTTTTCGTATATGTCAGTCTTTATATACGCCTTGAAATTAAGACTTGACTTTTATATTTGCAATAGAATTTTATTTGATGCATGTACCATAGATAATGGAAGGGGAACTGGATAGGAAACTTCAAACGAGGTTAACGAACCGGAAACGTTGTTTGCACAACTTGCTATGGTAATTACACACTTAAAAGCAGCTAATGCACCTATTGCTGAAATTAGACAAAAGTGTAATATCACTTAAGTTCAGCAGTGTCTGATTTTAGCCATGTGGGACCACCCGTTAGGTGCATTGCCCGCTTATAAGCGTATAATTACCATAGCAAGTTGTGCAAACATCGTTTCCGGTTTCGTAAGTTTCCTATCCAGTTCCCCTTCCATTATCTATCCATGTACGACAACGAACCAAATTTCCGAACTATGAAAATGTCGCCCAACAATGTCTTTTATTCGCTATTGCAACACAATACGCTTGACTATGTGGGGTTTATAAGTGGCTTGGATATGAAAATTAATGAATGTAACATATTCATCGTTTTCTGGGTTGTTCTGGATATAAAAAATGTTTAAAAACGGGGGTCCAAATCCGCCAACGGGGGTCCATATTTACTAGTAGATTTGGACCCCCCGGTCTACTAGGAGATTTGGACCAGGGGGTCCAAATCCGCTGTGACACCGGGCTTAACTTCAGCAGTGAGAGGCAATGGGCTAAAAGCTTGTGCCACCAATGCCATCTAGGTATACTACAAGGACTGAATGACGAAGTTGGGTAATCTGGAGCAGCGAAAAGTAACCGCCGCGTTCTCAACCATGCCTATACTAATTAATTAGTCAGATATGGAAATTAGACTGTCCGCGAGTGTTTGTCTGCATGTCATGTTTACTGATTTTACGACTTGAAAGACCTCTTGACTTCCACGAATCTCTTATACAGTGCGTCGTTCAATATGTCTGGGTTAGACGAAGATAAGTTGGTAGAGCAGTTAGTTTGGAGTAGCACCATATACAGTCTGGCTCAGCTCGTCGAGAACTTCGACCTACCACAGGTGGTTCGCGTCGACCACGGCTACTACGGCGAGAGTGACAAAACGAGTTTGGATAGCGACCAAATTCTCGTCATGCATTTCTTACGAAGCAAGCAGAAACTCGTCGGAGAAGACTCCGCAAGAATGGCGATAGCAATCTCGCTAGATTGTCGTGTAAAATGCCAGGTATATATCTATAACTAGGACTAACTGACTAAGTAGCATATTTCAAACTAATTTCCCGCGAGCAACCGCTTTGTATACACAAAGTCAAGAGCGGCGGTATACAGGTTGCTTCCTCGGTAGAAGATAAAGACTTTCTCAATCTTAGGGTTGGGTTTATGAGTACGATAAGGAATAGTATTTGATTTTTGGTTAGGACTAGAAGCCGAAAGCAACGTTGAATGTAGTTGTGACGTTAGTCTGTGCCTATCTGTCTCTATATCTGAATAATCACGTGGAATATGGGGCTATAATATAATAGCACGCTCAAATGCTCAATATTTTTGAAGATTACGTTAAGCCTTACTCTAACCTCTCAATAAGGCAGGTATAACTTCTGTCATATGTGAGCATCTTGACTAAATAAAATTAAATCATTCTTGCTGCTTTCCCCTTCTTTTTTTATGACGTTAGTTAACGATGATAAAACAAAAATTCAGCTTGTCGTATATTTAAAAACACTTGACAGTCACAGTAAAAAAAAAAAGATAGTAACATCTCGTGCAGTTTTTCGATATCTTGCTTCGTTATTGAGGTATTTCAGTTAGAAGGTTATATGTATCGTTGCTATTATTAAGCCATATTTAATTCGAAGGGAGCGTGTGGATGTGTTTTTCCCACAACATCAAACATGTCGATTTTTAAGTGATTATGTTTGATAATAGCAACCTTCTCCGATAACTCATTCAGTACGTACATGAGATGTCAAGATGTTTAATTTGCATGTTAAACAGAGAAGCGCCACGAGATACATCTTAAATCTACCGTTCAGTAGCTCTGTTTGCTATACTTCAAGGCTGCAGTCTTTATCACTCCTACCTATATATGCTACTGGCATGAATTTTTAGACTTAGTATTTTTCTTTAAACTAACACATGGTCTGATTAACTTAAATGCATCTATTGTTCCTCATGTACGCAGTACTGGACGTACGCAATCATCTGCGGATGTTAAGACTATAAAGTATAGATAGATAGATAGAAAAATTTATTTAACCACGCTAACCCCGTCAACCGAAGCTGATTTCCACAGGGGGCGTGTATAAAAGAAATTACAGAAGTATAAACTTTAGAATAATTATTTACAAAATATTAGAAATAGTATTTTGGTAAAGTATAGTACTTGGTAAGTAAGCAACGTAACATAATCTATTTACAATTTTTTTTTTGTTTAAAATATGTGAGCGGCAATTTTCTTTTGGAAACATGACAGAGATTTGCTCTCCCTAATTTCGTTTGGAATAGAGTTCCATAGCTTAGCACCATCATACATAAAACTCTTTTTCATATTATTAGTGCGAGGTTGTGGTAGACAAAGACCACTTGAAATATTCCGAAGTTTATAATTTGTTATATTATTCTTATACGTGAAGAGGTTTGTGAGAGACTCAGGGCCTACTTTATTTAAAGTTTTGTACATCATTCTTACTTTTGCCTTTTTTTCTTATCATATCAAGTGGCTCCCAGCCTAAGGCATATAAAGCAATAGAGTGATCTACATACATCATTGCTCAAATTTGAAATAATTCGAGCTGCTCTGTTTTGGAGTTTTTGTAGTCGTTTAGATTGTGATGTACCCAAATGTAGAACTACGACATACCAAAGCTCTTACATTGTAAGAGTTACTCGCACTTGGAACATCCTAGCAGATAAACTGAATTCTTCTATGGATAGCTTGGGCGTTTTTAAATATTTTCTTTTAAATTATTACTTTACTGCCCTGGATACTAGTTTTAATGTAGACGATCCTAGAACTTTTAAAACTATCTGCAGTAAATGTAATACTGCTCGTAGTCTTGATCACAGAATAACTTGTTGCTTTTAATTTGGATTTATTTATTTTTAATATTCTGTGTTGTTGATTAAGAATTTCGAATTTATATGCGGGTCCGCTGTAATTGGCAATGCTGTTGCGGATACCCTGCCTGTTATGTTTTGATTGTTTGTACTGTAATTTTTGTTAAATATTTGTAATGTCATGAGGCGAAGTTTTTAAATAAATAAAATAAAAATAAATAAAATAAAAATATCTAGAGGTGAGCCGATCATCGGCAAAACATCGGCAGAGCCGATTAACGGCTAGTTTTTCTCACAATCGGCCATCGGCCGATTGTCTTTCACCATCGGATCCTCGTATTTCTGCTCTCTCGTCCTCGTTTATCATTGTTTGGCATTTTTGCGCTTGTTGAGTTGTTGGTACAAAAATATTTTAAATAAAGGAAACCCTGCTGACTACTTGACTGTTTTCTGTTTGTTTTGTTGCGCTCAAAATACGAGAATTGGCTTGATGACTTCCTCTCATTGCGAAACTTGAGATGAATAAAACGACAAAACGGGAGCACTGAGCATCAGGTTAGCAAACATCGGTTTTGCCGATTAATCGGCCGATGGTGGGGAAATATCGGCTCTAAACAATCGGTATCGGCAATCAGCTTTTTTTTAACATCGGCTCACCTCTAAAAATATCTGAAAAACGAAGCAAGGCAACGAAAAACTGCAAAAGACGTTACTCTGTCATTTTAAGTGCTCTTTCAAATAAGACAGACTTGATTAATTTTCGATTCATAGACACCGTAATGGCCTTTAAATATCCATTCTCTCTCTATATATATATATCTCCAGGTATATCCATTACCGATGCAATGTAGCTACGACAAGATTCTCACCGACCAAATGTCTTTTGTGTATCCCGAAACGAAATATTTCCGGGTGTTGGACGAGCACGTCAACACAGAGAAACGCCAAAAACTGCTCCAAGTCGGCACAATTCTTGAAATCAAGACGATCAACTCCAAGACATGTTCCGTGATATGCGAAAACGTGGCAACGAAGGAAAGTGTGTCCCTTCCGTTCGGGTGCAGCACAATCTTCGAACCTCTCCTCGACTATGAAGAATACACGGTAAAAAAAGTGAGAAAAAAGTTCGGGCTGCCAGCGAAAGTTCGTTTCTTGGAAGACAAGTCGGAAACATGGAACGATCCTTACAGTGCGAAATCGATGAAATTAGTTTCAAGTTTGGGAAAAGTCACCATTCTTCATGACCTCGTCACAGATACGGAGGTGGTTGCGACTACAGTTGGTGGTAACCGGAACAGTTGCCTGCAGCTCCCGAAGGACTTAAGCTTGCAACTTTGCTTGGCCGAAGGACTCATCCGCGGCGAGGAATCCTATACGAATATCGTGGAAACACTCGACCAAGAGTTTTACAACATGGCCCTGGACGACTTCGACTATGGCGAAACAGCCGTCTACCAACACCTCGACGAGATCGATGTTGGCAAAATTCAGAGTCGTCTTTTTGAGCGAGCAGAATCGTCAGGCGGCGAACTGGCAGCGACCGCCCCCGAGCTGCCTCCGAGGAATATTCGTGTGCCACCTCCGGTACGTCCACCAAAGCGTAGCAATTTAGTTAACAAGAAACTGAAAAAAATTTGGCCGCGTGATATTTTACAAAAGTTCAAACCGCGTCGGGAACAGCAACCTGGTAAGCAGACTATTGGGCAAGGCAACGCAGGCAGTGGATTTCCTCGAAATCCTACATCACCCCAGAAGGAAAGTAAAGAGAACGAAGAATATTTGGCGCCCCTAGAAGATTCCGATCAACATGACTATACCTACATTGGTCTACAAGACATCGAGAGCTACATGGACGCAGCTAAGAAAAGCATTCAAGACGTGTTCTTGGACTTCTCTGTGGAAATAGGAACTGACGAGATCAAGCAGCGAATGACGGGGGAACACAGTTGTCCGTCTTTAAAATCTGAAGCAGGTTCGGGCCAAGCCTCTGCGTTTTCTGTTGTTTCGCCAAAATCAACTCCCAAACAGATTGCCAGAAGCAACGTTTTGAAACGAGGCCCTAAAATGATCGACAAACCCAAGGATTTAAGTAAAAGACCTGTGGGATTGAAAAGTTTGTCAAGCTCTTTACAAAGAAACAAAAGCGGCAGTGATAGTTCTGAACATGTCGAAACAACACAACCAGAGCTTGACTACGTCACCGGGAAAGAAGATAGTCATTACACCAACTTAGACGTTTATTATGTCTCCAGTAATACGGACGTTTATCAGAAACTCGATTGGGGAAAGGAAGAGCGATAGAAAGTCTTATACCAAAGCTAGTATAGCTCAGCCTGAAGTTTACTTTCTCAAGGGTCTGCCATATCTACAAGAGACTCGACTGCGAACGATTATGATGAACCTGATTCGGGAACGGCAGAAAGGGTCACCAAACCGAGTATAGCTCAACCCGAAGTCCTGAAGTCTTCCTCATCCGAAAAGGAAGAAATCTACCAAACCATTGCTCGGATTTCACAAGACTTGTCGGGTTTGAGCATCAAAGATGTCGGTAGTTTATTGGTGAATTTGAACATGGCAACCTACGTGCAGTTGTTCGAGGACGAGTTGGTTGATGGTGAGTTGCTAGCAAGCATGGATCAAGAGTCTCTGGAATCGTTGAACGTAAGCTCTTATCACGTTAAGAAACTGTTGAAATTTATTAACGGATGGCGGCCAAATGTGACTTCAGTTTTAAAGTGAAGTCTGTAGAAATGACGTCTGCTACAGCAGGCTACCTCTGAACGGGTTAAGTAGGGAATTGGCAAGACAAGGGAAATGCAGTATCAGTCAACTGAGAGATGCTGTAGTAGCTTTGAGAAATACGTGTATATATAACGAGCCCCAATGAGGGAGAAGCATTTGTCTGCGGTTGCCAAATAACCCATAGACACTGTTTGATAGGATCGCATTGCTGTGAATCGCTTTGTTACAAGTATATAGTTACATTTAATCGTTACCTTTTTTGGTAACTTTAGCAGTATTTAACAAGTTAGTTAAGGTGATTGTAACTAATTACAAAAATTCGGGAAAAGTAAAGATAATTAGTTGCATAGTTGAGAGCGCTGTTACTTTTCGCGACTCCAAATCACTCAAGCTCGTCATTCAGTCCTTGTACTGTACTCAGATGTCATTGGTGGCACTAGCTTTCCCCCAGTCCATTCTACTAACTACAATCCTGACAAAAGTCGTTGGGACACTGCGAAGGTAGTCAAAAACCCCAAAGTGTCCCAACAAACGAATTCATTAATTTTCAATAAAGCACAGCATTTTAGCTTTGTAACAATGCAAAAGATCTACAGTTTAATAAAAGAGCCCCCGTCTCTGCTACCCCCTTACCCCTCAATGGGGAAGGCAGGCTAGCCCGCTTTGCCAAGATCTCGCTTATGCTATTTTTCTTGTTCATTTTCATATTTCATGTACAGTTACTCTTGAAATACTTGAGTTTTATGATTAAACACATTAAGAATTGGTACTACCGTAAGTATTGTTACTGCACGTAAACCAATGGCTGTAAAAATTGGGTTATTTCTTGTTTTCTTACTAATAAAATGTATATAATTATGTGTTCTCTTTGTCATTTGTGCATATTGTGTTACTTGCAATCAAGGAATTTTGAAGTCGTCAGTCATGCAGTAGACACATGTACGCGCTGCGTACCTATTTTTATAAGAGTGTGAAGATCGTGAACGAAGTGGGAAGCCCTTGACTTGCCACGCTCGAACATACACACATAGACACGTCTCGACCAAAACAAAGAGGTTAGTGAAGCTTAGCAAGCGTTGTAGTTGAAGACATCGCTCCTTTCTTCACCTCACATGCACTTTCTCATCCCCGCACATTCTTAAACATGTAGGTATCCATTGTGAAAGAGCCGGACTTCAGATCTCAGTCTATATATATGTTATAGGTACAACAATAATGTGGTCCGCTACATATTAGTTGACTTGACAAAAAGTATTGCAAACACAAATTTTAATCTATAAAAATATATTAAAATTGAAACAGTGAAATAAAAGTAGTGTGCTGCGTAGGCAGTGTTGAAATACAAATTGAGATATAGTAAGATTTGAGTACCGCCGAAATAATTGAACGCAGTTTCTAACGTTTTGAACGAAGGCCCTTTCTGAGGCAAATATAGTTTACCCCTTAGTCTCCCCCCGTTTTGTTTAAGTCTGAAATTTTGAAGCATATATTGGACATGGGTGAAGGAAAATTCGAGTGTAGAATATATACATTATATTCTACACTCGAATTTTCCTTCACCCAAAATTCTTAGAACATGCTGTGTAATCGAGTGAAATGCCCAATATTACTTATAATAAACCCAATTCTCTCCTGGCATTACCACATTATTATATATACAGAACTCGCGATCAAGCTCTCGGCAACGCCCTCCGTGGCTCAGTGGTCAGAGCATTGCACTAGAATCGCAAGGTCGTGGGTTAAATTCCTGCCGGAAGGCCTGTGTAGTTGCATTTTTCGCAACTGGTCCCGGTTTGGTCTTAAAATGTATATATTCTACACTCAAATTTTCCTTCACCCAAAATCCTTAGAACATGCTATGTAATCGAGTGAAATGCCCAATATTACTTATATTGGACATGTCTGCCTGCATGTAAATCTAAAACCCAAACAATCCAACTGATGGATTAGAATAAATTGAGTTAATTTTTTCAAGATTTTGAGATGTGTATCCGGAAATGAGCTAATGTACAGGACCACCTTAAATTTAGTCTAAAAGTAAAGTAAAGTAGAGTAGAGTAGAGTAGAGTAGAGTAGAGTAGAGTAGAGTAGAGTAGAGTAGAGTAGAGTAGAGTAGAGTAGAGTAGAGTAGAGTAGAGTAGAGTAGAGTAGAGTAGAGTAGAGTAGAGTAGAGTAGAGTAGAGTAGAGTAGAGTAAAGTAAAGTAAAGGGACTTTATTTATTGTATATATGACATATTATTGTATATATGACAGTATTTAGATACTGATAACCCAATGGTCCTCACCCCTTGATGGAACTAGTTCGTAGAATTAACTAGTGTTCGTAGAAAAAACTATGGTGTTGGTTTTGCGTAGGGAGGAAAACCGGAGAAACCGGGCAAAACGAACCCTCGAGGCAAAGAAGAGAACCAACAACTCAACTCACATGAAGCTAAGGTAGTCACTCATCCGGGCTTAACTTCAGCTGTGAGAGGCAACGGCCGGCTAACACGTTGTGCCATCCATGCCCAATTAGTCAAATATGGAAATTAGATGTCCGCGAGTGTTTGTCTATATGTCAGTGTTTATATACGCCTTGAAATTAAGACTTGACTTTTATATTTGCAATAGAATTTTATTTGATGCATGTACGTCAACGAACCAAATTTCCGAACTATGAAAATGTCGCCCAATAATGTCTTTTATTCGCTATTGCAACACAATACGCTTGACTATGTGGGGTTTATAAGTGGCTTGGATATGAAAATTAATGAATGTAATAAAGGTGAATGTAACATATTCATCGTTTTCTGGGTTCTGGATATAAAAAATGTTTAAAAACGGGGGTCCAAATCCGCCAACGGGGGTCCATATTTACTAGTAGATTTGGACCCCCCGGTCTACTAGGAGATTTGGACCCCCCGGTCTACTAGGAGATTTGGACCAGGGGGTCCAAATCCGCTGTGACACCGGGCTTAACTTCAGCAGTGAGAGGCAATGGGCTAAAAGCTTGTGCCACCAATGCCATCTAGGTATACTACAAGGACTGAATGACGAAGTTGGGTAATCTGGAGCAGCGAAAAGTAACCGCCGCTTTCTCAACCATGCCTAATTAATTAGTCAGATATGGAAATTAGACTGTCCGCGAGTGTTTGTCTACATGTCATTTTTACTTTTACGACTTGAAAGACCTCTTGACTTCCGCGAATCTCTTATACAGTGCGTCGTTCAATATGTCTGGGTTAGACGAAGATAAGTTGGTAGAGCAGTTAGTTTGGAGTAGCACCATATACAGTCTGGCTCAGCTCGTCGAGAACTTCGACCTACCACAGGTGGTTCGCGTCGAGCAGGGCTACTACGGCGAGAGTGACAAAACGAGTTTGGATAGCGACCAAATTCTCGTCATGCATTTCTTACGAAGCAAGCAGAAACTCGTCGGAGAAGACTCCGCAAGAATGGCGATAGCAATCTCGCTAGATTGTCGTGTAAAATGCCAGGTATATATCTATAACTAGGACTAACTGACTAAGTAGCATATTTCAAACTAATTTCCCGCGAGCAACGGCTTTGTATACACAAAGTCAAGAGCGGCGGAATACAGGTTGCTTCCTCGAGTAGAAAATAAAGACTCTCAATCTTTGGGTTAGGTTTATGAGTGCGATAAGGAATAGTATTTGATTTTTGGTTGGGACTAGAAGCCGAAAGCAACGTTGAATGTAGTCGTGATGTTAGTCTGTGCCTATCTGTCTCTATATCTGAATAATCACGTGGAATACGGGACTATAATATAATAGCACGCTCAATATTTCTGAAGATTACGTTAAGCCTTACTCTAAACCTCTCAATAAGGCAGGTATAACTTCTGTCATATGTGGGTATCTTGACTAAATAAGATTAAATCATTTTTGCTGCTTTCCCGCTTCTTTTTTTATGACATCAGTTAAAACGATGATAAAACAAAAATTCAGCTTGTCTTATATTTAAAAGAACACTTAAAATGACAGTAACATCTTGCAATTTTTCGATTTCTTTCTTCGTTATTGAGGTATTTCAGTTAGAAGGTTATGTATGTCGTTGCTATTATCAAGCCAAATTTAATTCGAAGGGAGCGTGTGGATGTGTTTTTCCAACAACATCAAACATGAACATTTTAAAGTGATTATGTTATATTATTATTATTATAACTCATAATGTACACGAGATGTCAAGATGTTTAGTTTGCATGTTAAACTGAAATATCTGAAAAACGAGGCATGCAAGGAAACGAAAAACTGCAAAAGACGTTACTCTGTCATTTTAAGTGCTCTTTCAAATAAGACAGACTTGATTAATTTTCGATTCATAGACACCGTAATGGCCTTTAAATATCCATTCTCTCTCTATATATATATATCTCCAGGTATATCCATTACCGATGCAATGTAGCTACGACAAGATTCTCACCGACCAAATGTCTTTTGTGTATCCCGAAACGAAATATTTCCGGGTGTTGGACGAGCACGTCAACACAGAGAAACGCCAAAAACTGCTCCAAGTCGGCACAATTCTTGAAATCAAGACGATCAACTCCAAGACATGTTCCGTGATATGCGAAAACGTGGCAACGAAGGAAACTGTGTCCCTTCCGTTCGGGTGCAGCACAATCTTCGAACCTCTCCTCGACTATGAAGAATACACGGTAAAAAAAGTGAGAACAAAGTTCGGGCTGCCAGCGAAAGTTCGTTTCTTGGAAGACAAGTCGGAAACATGGAACGATCCTTACAGTGCGAAATCGATGAAATTAGTTTCAAGTTTGGGAAAAGTCACCATTCTTCATGACCTCGTCACAGATACGGAGGTGGTTGCGACTACAGTTGGTGGTAACCGGAACAGTTGCCTGCGGCTCCCGAAGGACTTAAGCTTGCAACTTTGCTTGGCCGAAGGACTCATCCGCGACGAGGAATCCTATACGAATATCGTGGAAACACTCGACCAAGAGTTTTACAACATGGCCCTGGACGACTTCGACTACGGCGAAACAGACGTCTACCAACACCTCGACGAGATCGATGTTGGCAAAATTCAGAGTCGTCTTTTTGAGCGAGCAGAATCGTCAGGCGGCGAACTGGCAGCGACCGCCCCCGAGCTGCCTCCGAGGAATATTCGTGTGCCACCGCCGGTACGTCCACCAAAGCGTAGCAATTTAGTTAACAAGAAACTGAAAAAAATTTGGCCGCGTGATATTTTACAAAAGTTCAAACCGCGTCGGGAACAGCAACCTGGTAAGCAGACTATTGGGCAAGGCAACGCAGGCAGTGGATTCCCTCGAAATCCTACATCACCCCAGAAGGAAAGTAGAGAGAACGAAGAATATTTGGCGCCCCTAGAAGATTCCGATCAACATGACTATACCTACACTGGTCTACAAGACATCGAGAGCTACATGGACGCAGCTAAGAAAAGCATTCAAGACGTGTTCTTGGACTTCTCTGTGGAAATAGGAACTGACGAGATCAAGCAGCGAATGACGGGGGAACACAGTTGTCCGTCTTTAAAATCTGAAGCAGGTTCGGGCCAAGCCTCTGCGTTTTCTGTTGTTTCGCCCAAATCAAGTCCCAAACAGATTGCCAGAAGCAACGTTTTGAAACGAGGCCCTAAAATGATCGACAAACCCAAGGATTTAAGTAAAAGACCTGTGGGATTGAAAAGTTTGTCAAGCTCTTTACAAAGAAACAAAAGCGGCAGTGATAGTTCTGAACATGTCGAAACAACACAACCAGAGCTTGACTACGTCACCGGGAAAGAAGATAGTCATTACACCAACTTAGACGTTTATTATGTCTCCAGTAATACGGACGTTTATCAGAAACTCGATTGGGGAAAGGAAGAGCTTACCAAAGCTAGTATAGCTCAGCCTGAAGTTTATCAAGGGTCTACGAGAAACTCGACTGCGAGAGAAGACGATTGTGATGAGCCTGATTCGGGAACGATAGAAAGTCTTATCAAACCCAGTAGAGCTCAGCCTGAAGTTTATCAAGGGTCTACCATGTCTACGGGAAACTCGACTGCGAGAGGAGACGATTATGACGAGCCTGATTCGGAAACGATAGAAAGTCTCACCAAACCCAGTAGCAATTTGCTCGAACTTTCTCAAGGGTCTGCCATATCTACAAGAGACTCGACCGTGAGAGAAGACGGTTATGATGAGCCTGATTCGGGAACGATAGAAAGTCTTGCGAAACCCAGTAGAGCTCAGCCTGAAGTTTATCAAGGGTCTACCATGTCTACGGGAAACTCGACTGCGAGAGAAGACGATTATGATGAACCTGATTCGGGAACGGCAGAAAGGGTCACCAAACCGAGTATAGCTCAACCCGAAGTCCTGAAGTCTTCCTCATCCGAAAAGGAAGAAATCTACCAAACCATTGCTCGGATTTCACAAGACTTGTCGGGTTTGAGCATCAAAGATGTCGGTTGTTTATTGGTGAATTTGAACATGGCAACCTACGTGCAGTTGTTCGAGGACGAGTTGGTTGATGGTGAGTTGCTAGCAAGCATGGATCAAGAGTCTCTGGAATCGTTGAACGTAAGCTCTTATCACGTTAAGAAACTGTTGAAATTTATTAACGGATGGCGGCCAGATGTGACTTCAGTTTTAAAGTGAAGTCTGTAGAAATGACGTCTGCTACAGCAGGCTACCTCTGAACGGGTTAAGTAGGGAATTGGCAAGACAAGGGAAATGCAGTATCAGTCAACTGAGAGATGCTGTAGTAGCTTTGAGAAATACGTGTATATATAACGAGCCCCAATGAGGGAGAAGCATTTGTCTGCGGTTGCCAAATAACCCATAGACACTGTTTGATAGGATCGCATTGCTGTGAATCGCTTTGTTACAAGTATATAGTTACATTTAATCGTTACTTTTTTTGGTAACTTTAGCAGTATTTAAGAAGTTAGTTAAGGTGATTGTAACTAATTACAAAAATTCGGGAAAAGTAAAGATAATTAGTTGCATAGTTGAGAGCGCTGTTACTTTTCGCGACTCCAAATCACTCAAGCTCGTCATTCAGTCCTTGTACTGTACTCAGATGTCATTGGTGGCACTAGCTTTCCCCCAGTCCATTCTACTAACTACAATCCTGACAAAAGTCGTTGGGACACTGCGAAAGTAGTCAAAAACCCCAAAGTGTCCCAACAAACGAATTCATTAATTTTCAATAAAGCACAGCATTTTAGCTTTGTAACAATGCAAAAGATCTACAGTTTAATAAAAGAGCCCCCGTCTCTGCTCCCCCGTTACCCCTCAATGGGGAAGGCAGGCTAGCCCGCTTTGCCAAGATCTCGCTTATGCTATTTTTCTTGTTCATTTTCATATTTCATGTACAGTTACTCTTGAAATACTTGAGTTTTATGATTAAACACATTAAGTACTGGTACTACTGGAAGTATTGTTACTGCACGTAAACCAATGGCTGTAAAAATTGGGTTATTTCTTGTTTTCTTACTAATAAAATGTATATAATTATGTGTTCTCTTTGTCATTTGTGCATATTGTGTTACTTGCAATCAAGGAATTTTGAAGTCGTCAGTCATGCAGTAGACACATGTAGGCGCTGCGTACCTATTTTTATAAGAGTGTGAAGATCGTGAACGAAGTGGGAAGCCCTTGACTTGCCACGCTCGAACATACACACATAGATACGTCTCGACCAAAGCAAAGAGGTTAGTGAAGCTAGCAAGCGTTATAGATGAAGTCATCGCTCCTTTCTTCACCTCACACTTTCTCATCCCCGCGCATTCTTAAACATGTAGGTATCCATTGTAAAAGAGCCGTATTTCGGATCTCAGTCTATATATATTATAGGTACAACAATAATGTGGTCCGCTACATATTAGTTGACTTGACAAAAAGTATTGCAAACACGAATTTTAATCTATAAAAATATATTAAAATTGAAACAGTGAAATAAAAGTAGTGTGCTGCGTAGGCAGTGTTGAAATACAAATTGAGATATAGTAAGATTTGAGTGCCGCCGAAATAATTGAACGCAGTTTCTAACGTTTCGAACGAAGGCCCTTTCTGAGGCAAATATAGCTTACCCCTTAGTCTCCCCCCATTTTGTTTAAGTCTGAAATTTTGAAGTATATATTGGACATGGGTGAAGGAAAATTCGAGTGTAGAATATGTACATTATATTCTACACTCGGATTTTCCTTCACCCAAAATTCTTAGAACATGCTATGTAATCGAGTGAAATGCCCAATATTACTTATAATAAACCCAATTCTCTCCTGGCATTACCACCTTATTATATATACAGAACTCGCGATCAAGCTCTCGGCAACGCCCTCCGTGGCTCAGTGGTCAGAGCATTGCACTAGAATCGCAAGGTCGTGGGTTAAATTCCTGCCGGAAGGCCTGTGTAGTTGCATTTTTCGCAACTGGTCCCGGTTTGGTCTTAAAATGTATATATTCTACACTCAAATTTTCCTTCACCCAAAATCCTTAGAACATGCTATGTAATCGAGTGAAATGCCCAATATTACTTATATTGGACATGTCTGCCTGCATGTAAATCTAAAACCCAAACAATCCAACTGATGGATTAGAATAAATTGAGTTAATTTTTTCAAGATTTTGAGATGTGTATCCGGAAATGAGCTAATGTACAGGACCACCTTAAATTTAGTCTAAAAGTAAAGTAGAGTAGAGTAGAGTAGAGTAGAGTAGAGTAGAGTAGAGTAGAGTAGAGTAGAGTAGAGTAGAGTAGAGTAGAGTAGAGTAGAGTAGAGTAGAGTAGAGTAGAGTAGAGTAGAGTAGAGTAGAGTAGAGTAGAGTAGAGTAGAGTAAAGGGACTTTATTTATTGTATATATGACATATTATTGTATATATGACAGTATTTAGATACTGATAACCCAATGGTCCTCACCCCTTGATGGAACTAGTTCGTAGAATTAACTAGTGTTCGTAGAAAAAACTATGGTGTTGGTTTTGCGTAGGGAGGAAAACCGGAGAAACCGGGCAAAACGAACCCTCGAGGCAAAGAAGAGAACCAACAACTCAACTCACATGAAGCTAAGGTAGTCACTCATCCGGGCTTAACTTCAGCTGTGAGAGGCAACAGCCGGCTAACACGTTGTGCCATCCATGCCCAATTAGTCAAATATGGAAATTAGATGTCCGCGAGTGTTTGTCTATATGTCAGTGTTTATATACGCCTTGAAATTAAGACTTGACTTTTATATTTGCAATAGAATTTTATTTGATGCATGTACGTCAACGAACCAAATTTCCGAACTATGAAAATGTCGCCCAATAATGTCTTTTATTCGCTATTGCAACACAATACGCTTGACTATGTGGGGTTTATAAGTGGCTTGGATATGAAAATTAATGAATGTAACAAAGGTGAATGTAACATATTCATCGTTTTCTGGGTTGTTCTGGATATAAAAAATGTTTAAAAACGGGGGTCCAAATCCGCCAACGGGGGTCCATATTTACTAGTAGATTTGGACCCCCCGGTCTACTAGGAGATTTGGACCCCCCGGTCTACTAGGAGATTTGGACCCCCCGGTCTACTAGGAGATTTGGACCCCCCGGTCTACTAGGAGATTTGGACCAGGGGGTCCAAATCCGCTGTGACCGTGCTTAACTTCAGCAGTGAGAGGCAATGTCTAAAAGCTTGTGCCACCAATGCCATCTAGGTATACTACAAGGACTGAATGACGAAGTTGGGTAATCTGGAGCAGCGAAAAGTAACCGCCGCGTTCTCAACCATGCCTAATTAATTAGTCAGATATGGAAATTAGACTGTCCGCGAGTGTTTGTCTACATGTCATTTTTACTTTTACGACTTGAAAGACCTCTTGACTTCCGCGAATCTCTTATACAGTGCGTCGTTCAATATGTCTGGGTTAGACGAAGATAAGTTGGTAGAGCAGTTAGTTTGGAGTAGCACCATATACAGTCTGGCTCAGCTCGTCGAGAACTTCGACCTACCACAGGTGGTTCGCGTCGAGCAGGGCTACTACCGCGAGAGTGACAAAACGAGTTTGGATAGCGACCAAATTCTCGTCATGCATTTCTTACGAAGCAAGCAGAAACTCGTCGGAGAAGACTCCGCAAGAATGGCGATAGCAATCTCGCTGGATTGTCGTGTAAAATGCCAGGTATATATCTATAACTAGGACTAACTGACTAAGCAGCATATTTCAAACTAATTTCCCGCGAGCAACCGCTTTGTATACACAAAGTCAAGAGCGGCGGTATACAGGTTGCTTCCTCGGTAGAAGATAAAGACTTTCTCAATCTTAGGGTTGGGTTTATGAGTACGATAAGGAATAGTATTTGATTTTTGGTTAGGACTAGAAGCCGAAAGCAACGTTGAATGTAGTTGTGACGTTAGTCTGTGCCTATCTGTCTCTATATCTGAATAATCACGTGGAATACGGGGCTATAATATAATAGCACGCTCAATATTTCTGAAGATTATGTTAAGCCTTACTCTAAACCTCTCAATAAGGCAGGTATAACTTCTGTCATATGTGGGTATCTTGACTAAATAAGATTAAATAATTTTTGCTGCTTTCCCGCTTCTTTTTTTATGACATCAGTTAAAACGATGATAAAACAAAAATTCAGCTTGTCTTATATTTAAAAGAACACTTAAAATGATAGTAACATCTTGCAATTTTTCGATTTCTTGCTTCGTTATTGAGGTATTTCAGTTAGAAGGTTATATGTATGTCGTTGCTATTATCAAGCCAAATTTAATTCGAAGGGAGCGTGTGGATGTGTTTTTCCAACAACATCAAACATGAACATTTTAAAGTGATTATGTTATATTATTATTATTATAACTCATAATGTACACGAGATGTCAAGATGTTTAGTTTGCATGTTAAACTGAAATATCTGAAAAACGAGGCATGCAAGGAAACGAAAAACTGCAAAAGACGTTACTCTGTCATTTTAAGTGTTCTTTCAAATAAGACAGACTTGATTAATTTTCGATTCATAGACACCGTAATGACCTTTAAATATCCTTTCTCTCTCTCTCTCTATCTATATCTCCAGGTACACCCATTACCGATGCAATGTAGCTACGACAAGATTCTCACCGACCAAATGTCTTTTGTGTATCCCGAAACGAAATATTTCCGGGTGTCGGTGGAGCACGTCAAAAAGAAACGCCAAAAGCATTCAAGACGTGTTCGTGGAACACAGTTGTCCGTCTTTAAAATCTGAAGTAGCTGGCTCGGGCCAAACCTCAGCGTTTTCTGTTGTTTCGCCTAAATCTAGTCTCAAACAGATTGCCAGAAGCAATGTTTTGAAACGAAGCCCTAAAATGATCGACAAATCCAAGGATTTAAGTAAAAGACTTGTGGGGTTGAAAAGTTTGTCAAGCCCTTTACAGAGAAACAAAAGCAGCAGTGATAGTTCTGAACACGTTGAATCAACACAACCGGAGCTTGACTGCGTCAATGCAAAAGAAGATAGTAATTACACCGACTTAGACATTTATTATGTCTCCAGTAATAAGGACGTTTATCAGAAACTCGATTGGGGAAAGGACGAGCTTACCAAACCTAGTATAGCTCAGCCTGAAGTTTATCAAGGGTCTGCCATGTCTACAAGAGACACGACCGTGAGAGAAGACGATTATGATGTGCCTGGTTCGGAAACGATAGAAAGTCTTACCAAACCCAGTAGCACTTTGCTCAAACTTTCTCAAGGGTTTACCTTATCTAAAAGAAAATCGACTGCCAACGATTATGACGGGCCTGATTCGGGAATGGCAGAAAGGGTCACCAAACCGAGTATAGCTCAACTCGAAGTCCTGAAGTCTTCCTCATCCGAAAAGGAAGAAATCTGCCAAACCATTGCTCGGATTTCTCAAGATTTGTCGGGTTTGAGCGTCAAAGATGTCGGTAGTTTATTGGTGAATTTGAACATGGCAGCCCACGTGCAGTTGTTCGAGGACGAGTTGGTTGATGGCGAGATGCTGGCAGGCATGGATCAAGAGTCTCTGGAATCGTTGAACGTAAGCTCGTATCACGTTAAGAAACTGTTGAAATTTATTAACGGATGGCGACCAAATGTAACTTAGTTTTAAAATGAAGTCTGTAGAAATAGCGACCTCTGAACGGGTTAAGTAGGGAATTGGCAAGACAATCGAAATGGTGTAGATATGAGAAAAACGTGTATATATAACCATAGTTAATAGAACGTATACATGGTTTGGAAAGTCGTCCAAAATCATTGTTCTATGTTTTTGTTCAAGTTCATGGAAATTTGTGCAACTTCACGGTATTGTATATTTTCTGTACAATGAAGGAGTAATCCAATAGCAACGATCGGGTTTAATTAGTGTGTTGCTTCATCGTCACGTGTTGTCGTGCTTCGTCGTCACGTGTTCATAGAATTTACTTCAATATAAGGAACTCCATTGTCTTCCAACATGAAAGACTTCTTCAAGTTGAAAGACAACAGAGCTTCCAAACCATAATGCGGGAGAAACACTTGTCCGCGATGTATTACCAAATGACCTATATAGACACGGTTTGATTAGGATCGCATTGCTGTGAATCACTTTGTTACAAACAAACAAACAAACAAACAAACAAACAAACAAACAAACAAACAAACAAACAAACAAACAAACAAACAAACAAACACAAACAAACAAACAAACAAACAAACAAACAAACAAACAAACAAACAAACAAACAAACAAACAAACAAACAAACAAACAAACAAACAAACAAACAAACAAACAAACAAACAAACAAACAAACAAACAAACAAACAAACAAACAAACAAACAAACAAACAAACAAACAGAAGTTTTAATCAAAGTCACAGAATACGTAGAGAGTAATACATGGGTGTGCGGAAATATGAAATTTATTTCGAGTGTTGACCAGGATATCTCACGAGTGAGCGAAATGTTCTGTTTATTATATAAAAAATTGTCATACTGCATTACAAAAATTGCATTAAACTATAATGCTGATTCAGCGATAATCGTCACATGTGAGATTATCATTTTTATTAGTGGCGCAAAAATCAATAAAACACTCTATTTTATATAATAAAATACAATAAAAAAGACAAGTTACAAATACATTACAAACAACAAAAGTGTTAAGTGAGTTAGATATGGGGCTAGCGAACGGACTCTAAAGCCGCGTTCACACTGCCGACCTAGGCCTGGCCTAGGTCAGGGTCAGGCCATGGGTAAAACCTGCCGCGTTCACACTGCCGACCTAGGCCTGGCCTAGGTCAGGGTCAGGCCATGGGTAAAACCTGCCGCGTTCACACTGCCGACCTAGGCCTGGCCTAGGTCAGGGTCAGGCCATGGGTAAAACCTGCCGCGTTCACACTGCCGACCTAGGCCTGGCCTAGGCCAGGGTCAGGCCAGGCCTAGGTAAAACCTGCCGCGTTCACACTGCCGACCTAGGCCTGGCCTAGGTCAGGGTCAGGCCAGGCCTAGGTAAAACCTGCCGCGTTCACACTGGCTTTGGCCCAGGAGAAATTAGGCTCTATAGTCTCGTTATGGCTAGCTTACACGAAGTAGCTTCACAAGTGTATACCGTAATGGCGGATTCTCGTGTATTATATTAGGGTTATAACCCTTATTATTTCTAACGCTGAAGTTATCCAGCTGTTCCTGGATGTTCTGATCACTCTATATCGTGATCAGATACTCTGTCTCGTCATCCGTCCAATGATTTGCCATGAGCAATACAAAAATTTAAACTAATCGAAGCCGAGAACCGATCGAGAAGCTCTTCTGGCACGTATTATTATAATTTGGCGAGTTAAAACCTACGAACGTTCGTTGCGGGCTCCCATTACCATGGCAATGACGCCAATCTCAGGTCAGGTCCAGGTAAAACTCGTTCACACTTGGCCTAGGTCAGGGTCAGGGTCAGGTCCAGGTCAGGCCTAGGCCTGGTAAAAGTCGTTCACACCATCAAAAATCTAGGCCCAGGTCAGCATACACATAAATATAGTTAGTTTAGTATGAGATTAATGAGAATATAATTTAAGAATATGATACGATTATGATTTCTCAATTTTAATAGTCAAACTCAAGAAATATGGATAACGTTGTATCTACTCTAGCTATATTGTTTTACAGTAACTGGTTACTTTGTATTTATTATACCCTTTCACCCTTTGAATGCTGTCAATGTTTTCTGAACTGTTAATTGATCACTCAGTTCCTTTACAAGTCCTAAGTAGGATTACAATTTATATAATAATTTGAATAGTACGTGCGTTTTTATTGGTCGATAGCCATGATCTATAAAAGGACAGATGCACAGATTACATCACTGACGATTGAGGAGGTTTTCGAACAAGGTTTCGTCAATTTCGAAGAGTTTCGATCAAGATTTTTCGAATTTTGTCGACAAGTTTTATCCAATTATTTATGCATGGGATACAACCTGTATATACACCGCGGTACATCAAAGAAACCCGACTCAGTCGTGATATAAATATATATATATATATATATATATATATATATATATATATATATATATATATATATATATATATATATATATATATATATATACTTAAATTTATAAAATACAATAGAAGAAATGTGCTGCATATAGGCAATGTTGAATTTGAAAAAAATATCGAAATACTAAAGGTTTTATAAAACGAATTGAACTACCAGTCAGAAATTGTTGGAGCCCACAAAGTACAGATCCTCGGGGCCCACCGGGAGAGATTTCCCGGTGTCCCGGTGGGCCACGCCGTCCCTGATAACGAGTAACGGGACACAAAAGAAAAAAAATGGACGACATTCGAGATTTAAAAAAATGACGGGAAACGAAACGGCGAGATTTAGAAATATTTTCTGCGTCGTGATTCGGGAAATAAAGAGAATTGAACAACAAGATTCGGGATTTTTTTTTTATTTAAACATTTTGGAATACAAACATTTTCGCCAAGAGCAAAGCTCATCTGGGGAGATTATGTCGAAATATAATATTACGAATTAAGTCACTAAAGAGTTTTATAAAGGGAAAGAGCAACGTTCGTTTGATATGATTGATAAAAAAGGCCAGTCTTAACAAATAGTGTAATAAAAGTAGCGTGCTGCGTAGGCAGTGTAGAAACAACAATCGAAATATAGTAAGGTTAGATATACTGCCGAAACAGAGAACGTAGGAGTCTAACGTTTCGAGCGAAGGCCCTTCGTCAGAGAGAAACGTTAGGCTCCTACGTTCTCTGTTTCGGCAGTATATCTAACCTTACTATATTTCAATCTTAACAAAGCCTACCTCGTCGGGCAAATTAATACGCTAGATTTCGTCGGGCAAATGTCGAAAATAATCTGCTTGGTGGTCAATTTCAATGATAAGTTTAGTTGATTCGTGCAAAAACTGTAGGAATTGACTGTACCGAAAAAGATGGCGGCGGTACATTTAACCGACAAAGCTTTGCGACCTCAAATCAGCTCAAATAACAGGTAGCCTACTTGCAACACGAAATTTCGAAAAACGGAATTACTCCCACTCGCAAATTCGAAACTCGCAATATAGACCACTTTCATAAAGGCCTTCACTTTAAATATTCTTTTATGTGTATCTAAATTAGCCTTTCTGGCCTCGTTATAAAGTAAAGATTCTTTTGAATTGCAGACACACAAACGAGGCCAGAAAGGCTTATTAAGATGCACATAAAAGAATATTCAAATTAATCGCTATTATGAAAGTGGTGAAAAGCCGACCTCAATATCGAACGGGATTCGGGATTTAAGGCCCTGTTACACGGTGCAATGTTTCATGCACCTTGTCTCGCAACAGTTGCATGAACCATCAGAGGCGTAGGAACGGATTCAAAGTTGGGGTGGGGGGGGGGGGGGGGGGAGGGGCAGAAGTCGACATGCAGATAATCAGTGACCGCATTTTTAGCGGGGTTCGGGGGTGCTCTCCCGGATAATTTTGAAATCTAGAACCTCGGAAACACAACTTGCAGCAATTTGAGGAAACTTTTTCATCTAATTCTACAGCAAGCATAGTTCAAATTTTAACATAAAAACGAAGAAATTATTAAACCAACATACCTTAAAGCCTCGACAGAGGACACTAGGGATTGCATGCATTGAAGTCACTTTAACAATCTTCAATAATTGTGTTTAAACACCTACACAATAGCTTCTAATTCTTCGTCAACTTAGCTTCCGTAGAATTAACTATTCATTTAGGCTATTCACGCAATCACGCTACACCAGTTTGTGAAATCTCGTGTTGTCGTGTAGATGAACCCCGTAGGTAGATTACCGTAAGTAGCTGCTCTCCTAGCGTCTGTATAGTCGTACTAATACAATCATTAAATTTAGCAACGCTTGTCATGAACCATTGCACCGAACATGCTGTACAATGGTCAAAATCGTTGCAAGACAGGTTGTAAAGGCGGATTTCCATTCAACTTTTTTGTCGAGCGAGCGTCTTTTTGCGATCGCTTTCTTTGTTTCATGCCTTCTCGGGTGGAAGGGAGCCGGTCCAGAGCCCATAAGACAAAAGAAAGCGATCGCAAATCGTCGATCGCGCGACAAAAAGCACTGAATGGAAATCCACCTTAACACCCCTTCAGCAACTTGTCTCGCAATATTTTGTTATGATTTGGCACTCAATCGAGCCTCTCTACCCACTTTTATCTAAATCGAAATCATTGGAAAATTGCATAAACGCGTTGCAGCGTGCAACACCCCTGTCTTGCAACTGCAATGCTGCATGAGTCATCACTGCGAGACAAGTTGCATGAAAAATTGCACCGTGTAACAGGGCCTTTGTCTATTGTGCACCCTCTTACGATACCATTTACTTTCTCTGTCCTTTTTGTGGCCGCCAGCCACCGACGAACTTTATCAATTTCTTCCCATGAAATTTTGAAACATTAAGAGACTCTAAAGAAGGCAAGTCAAGATCTTTCAAAATTGCTCCATCGATCTGCTCGTCCTCGAAGGTCGCCACATAACTTTGCATATGTAAGCACATAAGAACTTCTCCGATATCATTTACTGTCAACTCGGACAAATCCTTGGGAATAAAAGCAATTCTTTTGTAAATATCTTCCTTTTCGTCGAAAAGCAAATCTCTCCACTCGTCAGAAAAATTACCACTGATTTGCCAGTTCGTTGGCGTCGATACTTCGTTCTCTTGACTGGCTATTGAAATCTCGGATATACGTTTCCTGGCATCAAAGTTTGGCGGTACTTGAAGGTCTTCAGCAGGAGGACAAGGGCCCTCCGGAATCTCGTATTCGGTCTGTGCTCGGGTTTCCTCGGAACCGAGTTCTGTCCGATAGTAAGCGACGTCTTGGTATTCTCCGTCGTCACTTTCATAAATGCTTGACTCCATTGGTCCTTCCATCTTAACGTACGTGTACTGTTCTTCGGTTGATTGTTGGTCCTTGTAGTTCTCACTCTCAGCAAGGTTTTTGCTTCGAGGGTCAGTAGTGTTACTTCGATCCTGGCTTGGTAGAAGTCTAGACGTTGTTGACTTTTGAAGCGTTTCTTTGGAAACTGTGTTTTGACCTTGTTTCGTGGACTTCGTCGAAATCATTTCTTGCGAGAAAGACTTACGATTGCTTCGGGAGTGTTTCCGGGAGAGCTTGGCTGAAACTCGCGCACTGCCGTGTACCTCCGACTTCGAGCTGCTGCGAACAGGCAATGCTGGGGAAGACTCGGTACCTTTTCTGGGCAGTGTCGGAACCTGTCGATCCGGTTCGGGAAGAGGTCGCGAAACGGCCGCCAAGTTATCGGCGATCGTGTAGTCAAACGTCCTGACGGCGTTTAGGTGTTGGCAGATGTTGAGTTGATCAAAGTCGGCGAGATTCGTAACTTTGAAACCGGTGTGGAGTGTTCTGACCACCTCCTCGTAACTCCCACCTCCTTTCGTGAATCCCTCCGCGACGGCGAAATTGACTGGCAAATCTTTTGGGAGACCTATGCAACGTTTGTCTCCCACGCCGTCACCCACCGTCGTCGACACAACCAAGGTCTCGGTCGCTTCCTTACACAGAACGATCTCGCCTAGGCTAGACAAAGCCTTCGACGATCCACGACTTTTCGCCGAACGTCTACGAGCGTCTTTCGGAAAACGAACCTTAATTGGAAAGCCGTAGTTAGCTTTGATTTCCGAGATGGTGTATCTCTTGTAGTCGAGAAGCGGAGTTAGTACTACCGAGCATGCGTAGTTTAGCGATACACTCTGTCGGGTTTCGACGTTCTGAAATAGGACGAACTTTCCCTTTTTGTCAATTTTTGTTATTTGTAATAAGTCGCCGACCTCAATGGAATTCTCTTCTTCCGTCTCGGTTTCGGAGCTGTCGACTTTGACGTACACCACTTTGGGAAAAATGGATTTTAGATCTTGAACGTTGTAGTTCATATGCTTGAGTTTAGAAGGACAGACTTCCACCTTTGTGGAACACTCTAACGGGATCGCTACGGGTTTGTCGAAGTAATCGGTGCCGATGACTCTTGTCGTCGAGAATATCTCGTGCAGGGCTAGCACCTGATCCGCTCCAAAACTCGTCTCTTCGTTTTCGCTATAGTGGCCATCAACGACACGGACAACTTGAGGCAGTGGGAATTCCTTGATGAAGTCAGCTAAATTGTATTGTGTTTTGCTCCAAATTATAGAGTTTTTCATCTCGCTCTCGCTTGACTCCGCCATGACGGTTCACTGCAATTCAAGTTCCTTCGACGCTATACTTTCTACCAGTCTCGGCGTGGAAATTCACAAATGATCAACGCACTCCTTTCAAATTCTATGCCTCATGTGATCTGCTTGATATTGCATACACTCGTGCGAGTGCTTGAAGTTTTCTTAACTTTAACGCTATTGGTCGATGCTGTACGAAACTGAAACTGTTCCGTATCAGAAAGGAGTCATATACTGTGAGATGTGAAAGAAGTAATATTCAAATTAAGGATTGTTGTGGGGAACTCTTCAAACTAACGAGGGTAGTTACTTTCGGATTTAAAACCGTCTTTATTGGGGTTTTTTGGGGTTTTTTGGGTTTTTTTTTGGGGGGGTGCTTACTTTCCGAGGTGTTGTTACCTGGGGGGGGGGGGGGGGGTGCAAAGATGCGTATCTGAGATAAACTGACAAATATTAGTTAGTTTCAGAAATTGCAGCTTGATGTTAGTAATAATTGTCAGTTGTTTGCTGTACAAGCTGTGTTAGTTATAGTAATACTCAGAAAAACTCTGACCTCTAAGCGGGACTCGAACCCACAACCTTCTGAATGCTAGCCAGACTCTAACCATTGAGCCACTAGAACTCAGATAGCGGAGCAAGGTTAATTAAAGTACTTATGGTTAGAGCGTCTGGCTAGCATTCAGAAGGTTGTGGGTTCGAGTCCCGCTTAGAGTTCAGAGTTTTTCTGAGTATTACTAACTAACACAGCTTGTACTAACATCAAGCTGCAATTTCTGAAACTAACAGTGTTTACTGGAAACTTACTGTTACAACGCGACTTTGTAGACCAACAAGTACTTGTAACCGAGCGGTTAAGACTCGTTCCTGGAGGACTGGGCACAGTCTAAGGTATAAGACCTTAATTAACCTTGCTCCGCCATCTGAGTTCTAGTGGCTCAATGGTTAGAGCGTCTGGCTAGCATTCAGAAGGTTGTGGGTTCGAGTCCCGCTTAGAGCTCAGAGTTTTTCTGAGTATTACTAACTAACACAGCTTGTACAGCAAACAACTGACAATTATGACGAATATTATCAGACAGTTGTTTAATTCGTTTCCAAGCATAGTATAATAATAATATTTCCAATACATAAATATACCGTAAATATATAGAGGATATTACACGGCGGCGCGAAGATATGAATTTTATCTTCGAGTGGGGGAAAACAATATTTTACGAATGAGCGTGGCGAATGAGTAAAATATTGTTTTTGCCACGAGAAGATGAAATTCATATCTTCAAGCCACCGTGTAATGCTCTTTTCATTATATACATTCAATGCAAAAAGCGGTAAAATTCTAAATGACATCATCGATATCTTCACTAGTGAGGATATGGAAAATACGACACTGCATATTTAGTAAAACACTCGCATCTATATAATAAAAGTTACGTAGTTATGTCAACTCAGTTGGACAATGGTATAATGGGTAGAGCGTGTGGCTAGCGTTAAAAATGTGGTGGTGGTGTGTGTGTGTGTATGGGGGGGGGGGGGGGAGGGGTCTTGTCTAGTGCTCAGAGTCTTAACAAATTTCGACAACTTGTACAGCATGAACTAACAAAACTTTGTCATTTCTTTCTTTAATTATTTAGTTACATTGATATGGACTATAGTTTTGAAGGCGTTGTAATGGAGTGTTTTTTATGTATCAACTTAAGGAATCCACAGATTATAATGAAATAGTAAGTAAACAAATTTGTTTGGTTTTTCCTACTTAAATATACTATATAATATAGTGTAATAAAAGTAGCGTGCTGCGTAGGCAGTGTAGAAACAACAATCGAAATATAGCAAGGTTAGATATACTGCCGAAACAGAGAACGTAGGAGTCTAACGTTTCGAGCGAAGGCCCTTCGTCAGAGAGAAACGTTTCTCTCTGACGAAGGACCTTCGCTTGAAACGTTAGACTCCTACGTTCTCTGTTTTGGCAGTATATCTAACCTTACTATATTTCTATATAATACAGACAAGGCTATTTCTTCGTTCTCAGGGTCTTCTCGGTAAACTTGAAAACGGATATCCGACACATTCGTTTAACATATTGATTTGACAACTTTATTTGGACTTAAATCATAACAATAATTAACAACAGAATATTGATAACTTAAAAGTGCCAAAAAGGCACAGGACACAAACGGGACAAGTCCCATGCGAGGTGTCCGCCTATGAAATAAAACATAAAGTTATATTTATGTAATAGCAATTATATGACAGAGCTCGTTTTTAACTCTCAAATGTATTGCCATGGCTAAATTTTCTGTTTTGAAAAATTTTGAGCGTTCGGTTAGAATGGCAGAAATTCTGGCAGCTTAGCGGTTAGAAAAAGTACTGTAAATTAACAGAAACTATATATATACTAACTTTAAAAACAATGCATATTTTGACAGTATCATTATACTGAGCATGTTTCAAACATCGCTCTTCTCATGCGCCGAACCTAATGCAAATCAGCGTAAACAAAGGGTTTATCGGCTCATTTCCAAACGAGTTACTTTATATGACCTGCTCGTATTTGGAATGAAGTACCATTTAAGAAATGATTCATGGTTTGGCGTGCTCCATCAGGTTATGGATGCACGTGGGAAGTTCGGAGCGCGCGAAAAAAGCGTAAGATTTTTTAGTGCTCTCCAACATTCCAAGTGCATCCATAACCCAATGGAGCACGCCAAACCATCAACCATTTCTTTTCTAACAGAGAATCAGACACAAAACAACGGAAAACAATATTATTTCCCTGAAATTTCCGTGCTCCATCGAGTTTTAGTATACACCCAACCATCGTCTATTACAAATACTGCATTCTGATTGGCTACTCAACCGTTGTCTATTCGTGATGGACAACGTTTGAGAAAAATGAAAACAAACCTGAAAAAATATGGCAGTAAACTCTCGTTTTGTAGACGTTTCGGAGGAATTTTTTGAGAGTTTGATAGAAAATTCTATCCCTGAGAAGACTAAAAACGCCACAAAATATGGCATGAAGATTTTTAATGGTAAGGAACGAAATACAATTAAACCGTATTTTATTAATTAAATCTGCTTTTACTTGCCGCTCACAAGTGGTTAAATAACACAACATTTTCGTCAGTTTGCACGAGAAAAACTGTATTTTTTAGAGTAGGTACAGGGTGTATACTAAAACAACTAGACAACTCGTCCTCGTTGTCTATGAGCGAATAGTCGACTCAGGCTTCGCCTTCGTTGACTATTCGCTCATAGACAACTTGGACTCGTTGTCTAATTGTTAAATGGAACACGCACGGTATAGGTAGGCAATGAGAAACGCCGTCCATTTGATTATCAGAAACTCTATATCAGTTTAAGTCGAAATTATTTACGTAGTGTAAGTGATTGCCTAAGATTGGTTTATGATCTCTATCAGTTTAAGTCCAAATTATTTATATTATAGTGATTGCCTAAGATTGGCTTAAGATATCAATGACCCGAGAGCTTGGAAAACGATGTGTTCAAAATGCCAGAAATGTGTCTTGCTAAATTCCGTCAAACTACTCAATGTTGTCAAATTTTTATTTTAAGTAGATTTTTTTCTATTTTTTCTTTTCTAATGGGCCACTGTTATTGGGGATTTTCCCTGTCGTTTGGTTTCTGGCGTTTTATTTCTTGTATTTTTGCCAAATTGATATAAAGAAAACTTTTCATTAGGTTTGGCGCATGATAATTAAGAGCGACGCTTGAAACAGACCTGATATAGACCTTATTCGTAAATGGCCGACGGTTTAAAATCCTTTTATGTGCATATAAATTAGCCCCTCTGATCTCGTTTTAGAGTAAAAAGATTCTTTTGAATTTCGCACATGAAAACGAGTTCGGAGGGACTAAGTTATGCATATATACGAATATTAATTCCACGGCCATTTATGAATATGGTCTATAGCATTACATAATACAGACTTTAATCATTCGTGCGTGATATCAAAAAAGTCTTATTCGACAATTGCTTAATATTTCAATACATATATGTTGTAGTTCATTCTTTTGTTTTTCCATAATATCATATTAAGTTCTTTTGAGAACGTATTGGCGTTTTGGTCATGTATCGTCATACTTGCTCTTTATTTCTATTTCGTGTCCATTTAATTACTGCACAGGTCGCCATCCATTGATAAACTTGACCAATTTCTTACAATGAAAAGAACTTACGTTTAACGACTGTAGTTCATCATCTTGAAGCGATTTCAATAACTTCCCATCTATCATTTCTTCCGCAAACCTTTCTGCGTAGCACTCCATGCGTAAGTGCTTCAGTAACTGAGACACTTCGCTTACACTAAGGCCGGACAAATCTTGAGGTATTCTTGCTACCGCGGCGTAGGGATCCTCCGTTTCCCATCCTGTCCCTGGCGAACTCCCAGTAAGCACAGTCCATGTGTCACTCTGATCGTGAGGGCGGATTTCGGTTTGCTTGGGACCAGCTGACGTAGTCGTTGTCTCGGCAGCTATGTTCGCCAGTGGGAAGAGTGGGATGGGTTCCAGCTCTTCATAATCGTCGTCGTCCTTTGAAGGTTCTTTAAAGACTTCTTCAGGAGGTGGTTTCGATTCAAAGGACTGTGTTGTTTCCGCGCTTGTGCTGTCGTTCAGTTTTGCGTCGGGCTCCTTCAAAACAGTCCCCCCTCCGTGGACCTGTTTTGCTGTTGTGGGATCCGTGGGGATACGACGTGGAATCGGGGATAATTTTGGGGTGACAGCAGGCAAAACACCATCTGATTTCCTGCGTGGACGAAGCGGTGGTTTATCCAACGGGGACACTAGGGGAACTCTTGGGGACTCGTCGGGATTGTTTGATTGAGGCGGTGGAACGTCTGGTGGTTCAGGAGAAACGGCCTGGGGCTCATTTTGAGAATGTGCGAGTAATTTGGGTGAGGTCATAGGAGGTTCATTTGGGTGAGTCGATTGATCTATTTTTTTGTTTAAGCCAGGTAGGGCCCAACCAGTAACTACTTTGGGTGTACGTAATGGTACTCTGGGTGACGTCACAGGGGCTTGACCTGATTCGTCTATTGCTGTTTCAGGTTCGCTTACCGGTGGCTTGACTTTGGAGGCAGCTTCGGATACTTTTGACCGCCGTGGTGGTATTGGTCTGGCTAAGATGACAGCAGGCTCACTTGGTGTTGGTTTTGCTTCTTCTGTTTGTGATACCGCTGGGAGATCGGTGTTTGGTTCGTCTGGTGGTAACTTTGAAGGGACAGATGGAATACTAGTACTGTCGATTCCCGATAATCTTTTGGAGCTCGGTTTGGGCGAAGGCGGAGGAGGGGCACTCGGAATATTTGGGTGGACATTTGTAGGAATACCATCGAAACTTTTCGAGCCCAGTTTGGGCGAAGGCGGCGTAGGGGTGCTCTGAGGATTCGGGTGGTCATTAGGGGTACGTGTTAGGTTACTTGCGGTTCTTTGAGGGATATTTGGAGGAGGCCCTTTTTTTTTTGGCAGTGGAGGTAGGACTGCTGGTTTCGGATTGCTGTTGTCGTTTGTGCTCGTGAGTGATGCTTTGGGTAACTGAGCCGCGGGTTTTGCTGCTATTATCGGCGATGTTACATATAAAGGAACACTCTTGCTTTCTGATAGTGTACGTCGAGGGGGGAGTGCGGGTGCTTCTTCCTGGGACTTGCCGCTCGTATTTGAGACCTCTTTCGATATATTGAGAAACAAGTCTGGGAGACACGCGTAGTCGTACTGCGTGATACTTTCACGGTACTTTAAGAACGCTGGCTGTTGAGTACTCATGAACTTAGGCACATCAAATCCTTTATCTAGATTCGTTACGACCTCTTGATAGTGTCGGTCGCCGCTAGAAAAACCGTCGGCGACCGCTACTTTGATTTCTAAGTCGCTCGGAATCTCGTAGCAGAATTTCAGATCAGGGCAGCTACCGACTGTGGTTGTGATGACTAGGACTTCTTCTATTTCTCCGACGACATTGACGTCTGGTGTCTTAGAAAGCAACATGCGACATTTCTCATCTCCATCGGCTCCGTTGGTGTCAGTGTCGACAAGAAACCGAACTCTGGTCGGAAAGTCAAACTGAGTTTTAAAATCTTTCGCACAGTAGCTTCTCCAATCGAGTAGAGGCCGAAATGCCGCCGTACACGTAGTAGGCAACATAAATGTCTGTTCACTTTCAATGTTTTTTACCTTCAACTTCCGCTGGCGTTTGTCGATGCTTAAAATTTCCAAAAGTTCTCCGACACTCGTCGACTCTTCGCCACCGGCTCCTGTTGAGTAATGTGCTTGAAGGACTTCGAGATACTTCACCTTTGGGTAGCAGGAGAGAAGATTTTCGACTCCACATCTATTGAAACTACAGTCTTTCGTTTGCGGAAGTACGTTGAACTTGTACGGGCAGTCGAAAGCGATTGACATCGCATTGCTATTGCTGTCCTCGGCCGTCAGCTTCGGTGTCTCTCTGAGTGCATGGAGTGTTAGTATTTCCCCGTAACCAATAGTTAAACTGTCTGTTCCGCCGTCGTATCCTCGCACAACTTGTACAACTTGTGGAAGCGTATGTTCGTTTATAAATTCAGCCAAAGTATAACTTTCATCACTCCAGGTCAGCGTATCGAGCACTTCGTCTTCACTTAGAGAACTCATGTTATGTCACAGCCAGACAAGGCGGCGGTCTAGAATTCAGAGAAAAACATTCACACAATTCGTGGTACCGTTCTAGCTAAATCCAGCTTTCCAAGCTGTTCGGATAGTATCATCCGAGACAAGAAAGCGTTGGTTAATAAAGGGTTGAATTCTAATTAAGTTAATTGTGTATGCGCCAGTCAGTCAAGTGAATCAGAATCGGTTTCGATCCATGTTTGAATAATTACAATAGACACTTTGGAAAGCGGCCAATGGCTAATAGAGATGTCATGCTGTGATAGGAAGGCGTATGTAAAATGAAAGTCGTGATAAAGTATGCAATTATAATATCGTCTGTTTATTTGTTATGGAATAGCGATGCTTGATACTAGGCCTGGTGCATACGTCGCATTGACTTGAGACGAAATTAACTCAATCAATTAAATTCGACTGAAGAGTTAAATTCGTCTGAGACGTATCCGTCACTGTAAGACGGATACAACGTCTGAAACAACAATAGAAATATAGCAAGGTTAGATATACTGCCGAAACAGAGAACGTAGGTGTCTAACGTTTCGAGCGAAGGCCCTTCGTCAGAGACAAACGTGAAGAGTGTAAACAGTATATCAAGAGTGTAAACAGTATATCTAACCTTGCTATATTTCGATTGTTGTTTCTACACTGCCTACGCAGCTCGCTACTTTTATTACAACGTCCGAAATGCGTGTTGGTTTCAGACGTCGCTGTATCGTCGCATCGAATTAAATGCATAAATTATGATAACATATTTTTTGATATATATAAATTCGTCGCATGAAATGAATTCGAGTTTACGTCGACTAGTCGACGAAGCTGACTATGAATTAAATTCGTCTCAGTTAAATGCGACGTATGAACCAGGCCTATTAAATTGATATTTGTGTAGAAAGTTTAGCATTGTAAGAGGAAATCACAAAGGGTCTTTACCAAGATGGCAAGTAAAACAGGAAGTTTCATTTGGACGTTGTGCAAACATTTTCCAGATCTTGAGTTTCGTTGCAGAAACCGTATAGGTCATGCTACAGCTACACTACACTACATGACCTAGATGTTTAGGGTTGAAGTTGCTTTTGTAGTTAGTGTAGTCTTGAGAACGACTGTTGGTGGTAGTGACTGACGTTATAAAGTAAATGGTTTGAACCTATAGGAGTATCAGTAGATGTTTATTGAAGTTGATAATCTAGGTTAGTGTAGTCTTGAGAAAGACTGTTGGTGGTACTGACGTTATAATGTAAATGGTTTGAACCTAGGAGTATCAGTAGGTGTTTATTGAACTTGATTATCGAGGTTAGTATAATCTTGAGAAAGACTGTTGGTGGTAGTGACTGACGTTATAAAGTAAATGGTTTGAACCTACATGTAGGAGTATCAGTAGATGTTTATTGAAGTTGATTATCTAGGTTAGTGTAGTCTTGAGAAAGACTGTTGGTGGTAGTGACTGACGTTATAAAGTAAATGGTTTGAACCTATAGGAGTATCAGTAGATGTTTATTGAAGTTGATAATCTAGGTTAGTGTAGTCTTGGGAAAGACTGTTGGTGGTACTGACGTTATAATGTAAATGGTTTGAACCTAGGAGTATCAGTAGGTGTTTATTGAACTTGATTATCGAGGTTAGTATAATCTTGAGAAAGACTGTTGGTGGTAGTGACTGACGTTATAAAGTAAATGGTTTGAACCTACATGTAGGAGTATCAGTAGATGTTTATTGAAGTTGATTATCTAGGTTAGTGTAGTCTTGAGAAAGACTGTTGGTGGTAGTGACTGACGTTATAAAGTAAATGGTTTGAACCTAGGAGTATCAGTAGATGTTTATTGAAGTTGATTATCTAGGTTAGTGTAGTCTTGGGAAAGACTGTTGGTACATTGTAGTGACTTATGTTATAAAGACATAAAGTAAATGGTTTGAACCTACAATCATAGAATAATTAATTGGGACATTTTCCGTGGGAGCGCGATTTCTGCAACGGCATCGTACCCTCTTTAAAAAAACTATCTGTCGCCTGCTCCAAACCACCACCACAGGTCTTCCTCTACCCCCACAAGTCTACCCTCCCCCCTTCCCCCCACCATGCAATGTTGGTCCCTGGGGACACCTCATACCTTGTTTGTGAACCAACATTGTATGGTGGGGGAGGGGGGGGGGAGGGGGGAGGAGTAGGATAGTTAACTGTGCAAAATACATCTTTGCTTAGAAGTGACATTGTTGCAAGTTGTTCCAATGTAATTATTCCATGATTGTAGCAGTATTAGTAGATGTTGGTGAAAGTTGCTCGTTTGGGTTAGTGTAGTCTTGAGAAAGACTGTTGGTGGTGAATGACGTTATAAAGTAAATGGTTCGAACCTAGGAGTAAAAGTAGATGTTTGTGAAAGCTGCTCGTCTAGGTTAGTGTAGTCTTGAGACTGACTGACGCTATAAAGTAAATCGTTTGAACGTTTAGAGTTAACTCTAATTAGAGTTAACTAATAAATGGTTTAAACCTAGAATATTATATAGGAATATTATTGACCTTGTTGTAAAAATTGCTGGTGTAGGTTAGTATAATCTTGAGAAAGACTGTTAGTGCAGTGACTAACGTTATAAAGTAAATGGTCTGAACCTAGGAGTATGACTATCAGTAGATGTTTGTTAAACTTGTTCGTTTAAGTTAGTGTAGCCTTGAGAAAGGGTGAAGGCGGCAGTGACTGACGTTATAGAGTAAATGCTTTGAAACTAGGAGTATCAGTATCATTACATTCTTTACGTTTCTCTCTGACGAAGGGCCTTCGCTAGACGAAAAAGGAACGTTAGACTCCTATACGTTCTCTGTTTCGGCAGTATATCTAATCTTACTATATTTCCATTGTTAAGTTTCAACGCTGCCTTTTCGCAGCACGTGCTACTTAGTATCAGTAGATGTTTGTTAAAGTTGATCGTCTATGTTATTGCATGTAGTCTAGCTAAGAATTAAGAAATGGCTTATGGTTTAGCGTGCTCCATCGAGCTATGGATGCACGCGGGAAATTGGGAGAGCACGAAAAAATCGTAAGAGTTGGTCGAGGCGTAGCCGAGAGCAACTCTAGATTTTTGAGTGCTCTCCAAATTTCCCAAGTGCATCCATAACTCGATGGAGCACACTAAACCATGAGCCATTTCTTTTATAACATAGCATTAAATCCTTTCACAAGCCGGGAATCGTTTTGGTTGTTGTGTTTTTCTACTTTCGTAGCCAAGTCTTTTTTGTTCACTAAAATCCAACCAAAAGGACAGTTTAAACCCGGTTACCCAGACCAAGTTTATGTCTTCTGGGTCGTTGTTCTTTCTTACTCAATAAAATTAAATGACTTGGTATTTTGATAATATAAAAGGCCATAAAAAGTCAATTCAAAACTCACGTTTGTTTTGAAAATTTTCCCCGCGCTTTTTTGCCGTGCTCCATCGAGTTACGGAGCACGCACGACAGCCAATCAAAAACGTTCCTATATCAAAGCTATGATACAAAGACTGTTGGTGGTGGTAACTGACGTTATAAACTAGTAAATGGTTTGAACCTTTTATTCAGTTCAACTGCAACTGAACATTTAGAGATATAATTAATTAATTAATTAATTTATTTATTTATTTATTTATTTATTTATTTATTTAAAACTTCCGTTGTTGATACAAACAAAAAAGCGAAAGTAAAAAAAATACATGTACTAGAGCTCTACAAGACTGTCCCTTTTTTTCTTCTGTGGGGCGCTTATTTAAAATTTTCACTGGAAAGGTAGGTGCTTATTCGAGAAAATACGATATAAAGAAGTCTTAAAGTTGTATTTCATCTTGAATGTCAGGGTTTCGGCCGCCATCCATTGATAAACTTAATCAGTTTTGTAATATGAAAAGCCGTCACATCCAAAGACTCAAACTCAGATTTCTGAAGAGACATCAACATCTTTCCATCGATTTGTTCCTCTTCAAACTTTTGCACGTAACACCCTATACCCAAGATTCTTAGTAATCTAGAGACATCTTGTACGCTAAGAAGCGTCAGATCTTCAGGTATCATTGAAATCTCGACGTACGGATCTTCTTCGGTCTCTGATTCTGATGATCGACTTGGATCTTCGATCCGTGGTGATTCTGTTTGAATTCCTTTTATGTAGCTCTGGTAACCATGGTCATCTGACGTGGTAACTGCATCTCCGTCCTCTTTCAGCAGTGCCATATAGGCGTTTTCATTCATGTTCGTGGGACTTTCGTATGTCTGCTCCGTGTTATCGTAGATGACCTCTCCCTGCGTGCTTCCTACAATACCAGAACAGTTTTTATCGTCATTCTGTGGACAGGGTTTAGTCTCGTCCGACCACTGGCGACGAACGCTTTCTGGATCAGGGTCGACGTTGGATCCTAGGGGACAATTTGGGGCACGTGGTGAACGTCGTGGAGGTCTTACTTGAGACGTTTTGGATACATTTGCCAATTCGACAGGGACACTTTCACTCCGGGTTCTGCGAGGTTTGGGAGCGATCACTGGCTTTGAACTTGAGTTCTCCACTATACTCTTAGTACGTCGGACCTGAAAAGATTGGGTTTTGGTTTGGAGTTATTACCTACATAATAGTATTATATACCCCAAGCAATTGCCGGTGACAACTGCTTGTGGGATAGTATAAGTATAGTACGCACATCTAGAGAGCATGATGTGGTATAGGGCCAGAGTGCTCAAACTGCCACAAGGGTAGTGAGCGTTGCATATATATATATATATATATATATATATATATATATATATATATATATATATATATATATAATACAATAATTTGAATAGTACGTGCGTTTTTATTGATCGATAGCCATGATCTATAAAAGGACAGATGCACAGATTACGTCACTGACGTGGTCTGATTTCTGTAAACCAATCACGAATCTCACTGCAACATCACGAGCCAATCACGTTGCTTGATTTGTATAGATCATGGATCACGTCAGATGAAGTGATTTATCTTTTTCAATGCCCCAGAAATTCGCCGGGAAAATTTAATAAGTCCGTTAAAACATAATTTTTCTATTTTTTACTGTATAAAACAAATAGATTCCATTTTTTTGTTGTCTGTTCAGTTATAGATGCACAGAGGACGTCATCTGTGCATCTATAACTGAACAGACAACGGCAAAATGGAATCTATTTGTTAAATATCATATATATCATGTTTGTCTCTGACGAAGGGCCTTCGCTCGAAACGTTAGACCCCTACGTTCTCTGTTTCGGCAGTATATCTAACCTTGCTATATTTCGATTGTTGTTTCTTACGCAGCGCGCTACTTTATATATTTATATATATATATATATATATATATATATATATATATATATATATATATATATATATATATATATATATGGTTGTTTACGATCCTAATCCTGTATCACCCAAAACTATTATATGTGGACTTTTTAACATAGTCAAACATTAGTCTCGCATCATTAACATCACACTATTTTATTGTGTCTAACACCAAACTATTTTACTCTGTCTAACACCAGACTATTTCACTCTGTCTAACACCAGACTATTTTACTCTGTCTAACACCAGACTATGTTACTCTGTCTACTGACACCAGACTATTTTACTCTGTCTAACACCAAACTATTTTACTCTGTCTAACACCAGACTATTTTACTATGTCTAACACCAGACTATTTCACTCTGTCTAACACCAGACTATTTTACTGTGTCTAACACCAGACTATTTTACTGTGTCTAACACCAGACTATTTTACGCCGGGCTCTGGCTAATACCAGACTATGCATTTCCTCTCTCTAATAATGCCAGACTATTTACGGCCGTGACTAACGCCAAATGAGTTTACTCGACTCGTCACAGGGAGAATTCACGGACAGGGAAGGCGGTTGAATGAGTCTTGAGAACGAAATCAAATTTCCTGTTCTATACTTACGCTTGATCGTGGTGGTAGAGGTGGACCCACATCGTTTTTTGTATCTCGGTTTGAACTAGAAGCCTCCACTGAGCTGATACTGCCAGAAATATTCTTGATGATGGACTGGTCGTCGTATTCTATGATTGTCTTGTGCCGATAGTTCAAGTATTCCAATTCTTGGATGCTAACAAACTTCGACACATCAAATCTACTGTGAAGATTGTCTACCAGCTCTTGGTAATACTTCTGTCCATTAACAGAACCTTTGGCGACCGCTATTACTATTTCTAAGTCTTTTGGAATCTCGTAACAGAACTTCAAGCGAACACTCGTTGTCACCATAGTCGCGATGACCAGAACTTCCTCTATTTCTCCGACAACATTGACGTCAGGTGTCTTAGAAACCAGCTTCTGAAGTGTGCTGTCGTCGCCTTCCGTATCTAAGAAACGAACCCTCGTCGGGAAACCGAATTGAGTTTTGATATCTTTCGCACAGTAGCTTTTCCAGTCGCGTAGAGGCCTAAACTGCGCTGTGCACGCGAAAGTCAGCGTGAATGTCCACCCGGTTTTAACGTTTTTCACATCTACTTTATTGTGGTGTTTATTGGTGCTTATAATTTCCAACAGTTCCCCAACAGAAGTATCGTCTTCGATGTTTGTACCATAGTGTGCTTCAATGACCTCAAGGTATTTCACCTTCGGGTAGATCGATAGCAGGTCGCCCACTCCACATCTGTTCAATTTACATTTCTTCTTCTTGGGAAGTATTTGGAGCCTGTAGGGACAGCTCAGTGCGATCTCTATTGTATTTCCATCACCGTCTTCGGCTGTAAGCTTGTGTGTCTTTCTCACAGCATGGAGCATGAGTAACTCGTCGAGTTCTAGAGTGGGGACGTCTGTACCGCCACAATATCCTGTCTCGACTCGTACGACTTTCGGTAGCGAGTATTGGTCTATAAACTCGGACAAAGTACAAGATTGGTCAGTCCAAGTCAATGTCGGTAACAGTTGGTCTTCGCTGAATGAACTCATTTGTTGAAAGCGACTGTCGCATACACTACATAGTCAGTTGTTGACACAACTCGGAATAATTGTAGTCGGCAACGTGAATAATTAAGTCTGTTGTGTCGCAGTTCATCTTGTGTGTTATGCATGCTATGCAATATTTGCCTGCTGGGTTAATATTATCTTGGCTAATTAGTACAATGTCGAACCCTCGAGGGAGGTGAAAAATAGTTCGAGATAGCGGAAGTTTGAGATAACGGGTTCAATTATACAGTGAGGAATATGTTGAAGGGAAATCAATCTAATTCTTGTTCGAGATAACCGAGTTCGAGATAACGAAGTTCTACTGTACTCATGAATCTTGTCTGATACGAGGTCTAATTAATAGACTTGCCCTGATTAGTTACTGCGCTAGGGTTTAGCAATAGACTAGTGGTGTGCGTCGGATCGGATTGACCCCTTATAATCCGAGGGTTTGCCAAAACTGTCGATCCGAATCCGATCCGATCCGAAGCCAAAAAATCGTAGTCCGATCCGATCCGAAAACAGCTGGTCAAATCCGATCCGATCCGATTCGGAAAAATTAAAACACCAGATATATGTTGCAATAGTTACGCATACTTTCCGAAAAGAAAACCAATGAACAAATAAATTTAAGAAAACTACTATACAATAATAATCTTATGTAATAGTAACGTTCATATGTTGTGCAACGTGCATACAACTAGTGAATTTGTTAATTTTGTGACAAAAACAATGACAAAAGTGAATGCCTGCTCCAAACCACCATCAGGTCTTCCTCTACCCCCCACAAGTCTACCCTCCCCCCCTCTCCCCACCATGCAATGTTGGTTCCTTGGGGTAGGCCTTACCCGCACCTCATATCATGTTTGTGAACCAACATTGTATGGTGGGGGAGGGGGGGGGGGGGGGGGGGGGAGGAGTAGGATAGTTAACTGTGCAAAATACATCTTTGCTTAGAAGTGACATTGTTGCAAGTTGTCCCAATGTAATTATTCCATGATTGTAGCAGTATTAGTAGATGTTGGTGAAAGTTGCTCGTTTAGGTTAGTGTAGTCTTGAGAAAGACTGTTGGTGGTGAATGACGTTATAAAGTAAATGGTTCGAACCTAGGAGTAAAAGTAGATGCTTGTGAAAGCTGCTCGTCTAGGCTAGTGTAGTCTTGAGACTGACTGACGCTATAAAGTAAATCGTTTGAACGTTTAGAGTTAACTCTAATTAGAGTTAACTAATAAATGGTTTCAACCTAGAATATTATGTAGGAATATTATTAACCTTGTTGTAAAAATTGCTCGTGTAGGTTAGTGTAGTCTTGAGAAAGACTGTTAGTGCAGTGACTGACGTTATAAAGTAAATTGCCTGAACCTAGGAATATGACTTATCAGTAGATGTTTGTTAAACTTGATCGTTTAAGTTAGTGTAGTCTTGAGAAAGGGTGAAGGCGGCAGTGACTGACGTTATAGAGTAAATGCTTTGAAACTAGGAGTATCAATATCATTACACTCTTTACGTTCCTCTCTGACGAAGGGCCTTCGTTCGGAACGTTAGACTCCTATACGTTCTCTGTTTCGGCAGTATATCTCACCTTACTATAATTTTCCTTCACCCAAAATCCTTAGAACACGTTATGTAATCGAGTGAAATGCCCAATATTACTTGTAATATAACCTTACTATATTTCGATTGTTGAGTTTCAACGCTGCCTTTTCGCAGCACGTGCTACTTAGTATCAGTAGATGTTTATTAAAGTTGATCGTCTATGTTATTGCATGTAGTCTAGCTAAGAATTAAGAAATGGCTCATGGTTTAGCGTGCTCCATCGAGCTATGGATGCACGCGGGAAATTGGGAGAGCACGAAAAAATCGTAAGATTCTAGATTTTTGAGTGCTCTCCAAATTTACCAAGTTCATCCATAACTCGATGGAGCACGCTAAACCATGAGCCATTTCTTTTATAACATAGCATTAAATCCTTTCACAAGCCGGCGAATCGTTTTGGTTGTTGTGTTTTTCTACTTTCGTAGCCAAGTCTTTTTTGTTCACTAAAATCCAACCAAAAGGACAGTTTAAACTCGGTTACCCAGACCAAGTTTATGTCTTCTGGGTCGTTGTTCTTTATTACTCAATAAAATTAAATGACTTGGTATTTTGATAATATAAAAGGTCATAAAAAGTCAATTTAAAACTTTGGAAAATTTTCCCCGCGCTTTTTTGCCGTGCTCCATCGAGTTACGGAGCACGCACGACAGCCAATCAAAAACGTTCCTGTATCAAAGCTATGTTATAAAGACTGTTGGTGGTGGTAACTGACGTTATAAACTAGTAAATGGTTTGAACCTTTTATTCAATTCAACTGCAACTGAACATTTAGAGATATAATTAATTAATTAATTAATTTATTTATTTAAAACTTCCGTTGTTGATGCAAACAAAAAAGCGAAAGTAAAAAAAATACATGTACAAGAGCTCTACAAGACTGTCCCTTTTTTCCTTCTGTGGGGCGCTTATTTAAAATTTTAAACTGGTAGGGTAGGTGCTTATTCGAGAAAATACGATATAAAGAAGTCTTAAAGTTGTATTTCATCTTGAATGTCAGGGTTTCGGCCGCCATCCATTGATAAACTTAATCAGTTTTGTAATATGAAAAGCCGTCACATCCAAAGACTCAAACTCAGATTTCTGAAGAGACATCAACATTTTTCCATCGATATGTTCCTCTTCAAACTTTTGCACGTAACACCCTATACCCAAGATGCTTAGTAATCTAGAGACATCTTGTACGCCAAGAAGCGACAGATCTTCAGGTATCATTGAAATCTCGACGTACGGATCTTCTTCGGTCTCTGATTCTGATGATCGACTTGGATCTTCGATCTGTGGTGATTCTGTTTGAATTCCTTTTATGTAGCTCTGGTAACCATGGTCATCTGACGTGGTAACTGCATCTCCGTCCTCTTTCAGCAGTGCCATATAGGCGTTTTCATTCATGTTCATGGGACTTTCGTATATCTGCTCCGTGTTATCGTAGATGTCCTCTCCCTGCGCGTTTCCTACAGTACCAGACCAGTTTTTATCGTCATTCTGTGGACAGGGTTTAGTCTCGTCCGACCACTGGCGACGAGCGCTTTCTGGATCAGGGTCGACGTTGGATCCTAGGGGACAATTTGGGGCACGTGGTGAACGTCGTGGAGGTCTTACTTGAGACGTTTTGGATACATTTGCCAATTCGACAGGGACACTTTCACTCTGGGTTCTGCGAGGTTTGGGAGCGATCACTGGCTTTGAACTTGAGTTATCCACTATACTCTTAGTACGTCGGACCTGAAAAGATTGGGTTTTGGTTTGGAGTTATTACCTACATAATAGTATTATATACCCCAAGCAATTGCCGGTGACAACTGCTTGTATAAGTAGTACGCACATCTAGAGAGCATGATGTGGTATAGGGCCAGAGTGCTCAAACTGCCACAAGGGTAGTGAGCGTTGCATATGTATGTATGTATGTATGTATGTATGTATGTATGTATGTATGTATGTATGTATGTATGTATGTATGTATGTATGTATGTATGTATGTATGTATGTATGTATGTATGTATGTGTGTGTGTATGTATGTATGTATGTATGTATGTATGTATGTATGTATGTATGTATGTATGTATGTATGTATGTATGTATGTATGTATGTATGTATGTATGTATGTATGTATGTATGTATGTATGTATGTATGTATGTATCTATATATATATATACTGTATATATATATATATATATATATATATATATATATATATATATATATATATATATATATATCACGTTTCTCTCTGACGAAGGGCCTTCGCTCGAAACGTTAGACTCCTACGTTCTCTGTTTCGGCAGTATATCTAACCTTGCTATATTTTGATTGTTGTTTCTACACTGCCTACGCCAAGCACGCTACTTATATATATATATATATATATATATGGTTGTTTATAGTCCTAATCCTGTATCACCCAAACTATTATATGTGGACTTTTTAACATAGTCAAAGATTAGTCTCGCATCAGTAACATCGCACTATTTTATTGTGTCTAACACCAAACTATTTTACTCTGTCTAACACCAGACTATTTTACTCTGACTAACATCAGACTATTTTACTCTGTCTAACACCAGACTATTTCGCTCTGTCTGACACCAGACTATTTTACTCTGACTAACGCCAATGCCAGACTATTTTACACTCTTTACGTTTCTCTCTGACGAAGGGCCTTCGCTCGAAACGTTAGACTACTACGTTCTCTGTTTCGGCAGTATATCAAACCTTAACGCTAGATTATTTTACTCTGTCTAACTCCAGACTTATACTCTAACACCAGACTATTTTATTCTGGCTAACACGAGACTATTTTAATTTTATAATGCCAGACTATTTTATTTTTACTATGTCTAACACCAGACTATTTTACTCTGTCTAACACCAGACTATTTTACTATGTCTAACACCAGACTATTTCACTCTGTCTAACACCAGACTATTTTACTCTGTCTAACAGTACACCAGACTATTTTACTCTGTCTAACACCAGACTATTTTACTCTGTCTAACACCAAACTATTTTAATTTAGTCTGTCTAACGCCAGACTATTTTACTGTGTCTAACACCAGACTATTTTACTGTGTCTAATACCAGACTATGAACTTGAGAACGAAATCAAATTTCCTGTTCTATACTTACGCTTGATCGTGGTGGTAGAGGTGGACCCACATCGTTTTTTGTATCTCGGTTTGAATTAGAAGCCTCCACTGAGCTGATACTGCCAGAAATATTCTTGATGATGGACTGGTAGTCGTATTCTATGATTGTCTTGTGCCGATAGTTCAAGTATTCCAATTCTTGGATGCTAACAAACTTCGACACATCAAATCTACTGTGAAGATTGTCTACCAGCTCTTGGTAATACTTCTGTCCATTAACAGAACCTTTGGCGACCGCTATTACTATTTCTAAGTCTTTTGGAATCTCGTAACAGAACTTCAAGCGAACACTCGTTGTCACCATAGTCGCGATGACCAGAACTTCCTCTATTTCTCCGACAACATTGACGTCAGGTGTCTTAGAAACCAGCTGCTGGAGTGTGCTGTCGTCGCCTTTCGTATCTAAGAAACGAACCCTCGTCGGGAAACCGAATTGAGTTTTGATATCTTTCGCACAGTAGCTTTTCCAGTCGCGTAGAGGCCTAAACTGCGCTGTGCATGCGAAAGTCAGCGTGAATGTCCGCCCGGTTTTAACGTTTTTCACATCTACTTTATTGTGGTGTTTATTGGTGCTTATAATTTCCAAGAGTTCCCCAACAGAAGTATCGTCTTCGATGTTTGTACCATAGTGTGCTTCAATGACCTCAAGGTATTTCACCTTCGGGTAGATCGATAGCAGGTCGCCCACTCCACATCTGTTCAATTTACATTTCTTCTTCTTGGGAAGTATTTGGAGTCTGTAGGGACAGCTCAGTGCGATCTCTGTTGTATTTCCATCACCGTCTTCGGCTGTAAGCTTGTGTGTCTTTCTCACAGCATGGAGCATGAGTAACTCGTCGAGTTCTAGAGTGGGGACGTCTGTACCGCCACAATATCCTGTCTCGACTCGTACGACTTTCGGTAGCGAGTATTGGTCTATAAACTCGGACAAAGTACAAGATTGGTCAGTCCAAGTCAATGTCGGTAACAGTTGGTCTTCGCTGAATGAACTCATTTGTTGAAAGCGACTGTCGCATACACTACATAGTCAGTTGTTGACACAACTCGGAATAATTGTAGTCGGCAACGTGAATAATTAAGTCTGTTGTGTCGCAGTTCATCTTGTGTGTTATGCATGCTTGCAATATTTGCCTGCTGGGTTAATATTATCTTGGCTAATTAGTACAATGTCGAACCCTCGAGGGAGGTGAAAAATAGTTCGAGATAGCGGAAGTTTGAGATAACGGGTTCAATTATACAGTGAGGAATATGTTGAAGGGAAATCAATCTAATTCTTGTTCGAGATAACCGAGTTCGAGATAACGAAGTTCTACTGTACTCATGAATCTTGTCTGATACGAGGTCTAATTAATAGACTTGCCCTGATTAGTTACTGCGCTAGGGTTTAGCAATAGACTAGTGGTGTGCGTCGGATCGGATTGACCCCTTATAATCCGAGGGTTTGCCAAAACTGTCGATCCGAATCCGATCCGATCCGAAGCCAAAAAATCGTAGTCCGATCCGATCCGAAAACAGCTGCTCAAATCCGATCCGATTCGGAAAAATTAAAACACCAGATATGTGTTGCAATAGTTACGCATACTTTCCGAAAAGAAAACCAATGAACAAATAAATTTAAGAAAACTACTATACAATAATAATCTTATGTAATAATAACGTTCATATGTTGTGCAACGTGCATACAACTAGTGAATTTGTTAATTTTGTGACAAAAACGATGACAAAAGTGAATGCCTGCTCCATCACAGGTCTTCCTCTACCCCCCACAAGTCTACCCTCCCCCCTTCTCCCCACCATGCAATGTTGGTCCCTTGGGGTAGGCCTTACCCGCACCTCATACCATGTTTGTGAACCAACATTGTATGGTGGGGGAGGGGGGGAGGAGTAGGATAGTTAACTGTGCAAAATACATCTTTGCTTAGAAGTGACATTGTTGCAAGTTGTCCCAATGTAATTATTCCATGATTGTAGCAGTACTAGTAGATGTTGGTGAAAGTTGCTCGTTTAGGTTAGTGTAGTCTTGAGAAAGACTGTTGGTGGTGAATGACGTTATAAAGTAAATGGTTCGAACCTAGGAGTAAAAGTAGATGTTTGTGAAAGCTGCTCGTCTAGGTTAGTGTGGTCTTGAGACTGACTGACGCTATAAAGTAAATCGTTTGAACGTTTAGAGTTAACTCTTATTATAGTTAACTAATAAATGGTTTCAACCTAGAATATTATGTAGGAATATTATTAACCTTGTTGTAAAAATTGCTCGTGTAGGTTAGTGTAGTCTTGAGAAAGACTGTTAGTGCAGTGACTGACGTTATAAAGTAAATGGCCTGAACCTAGGAATATGACTATCAGTAGATGTTTGTTAAACTTGATCGTTTAAGTTAGTGTAGTCTTGAGAAAGGGTGAAGGCGGCAGTGACTGACCTTATAGAGTAAATGCTTTGAAACTAGGAGTATCAATATCATTACATTCTTTACGTTTCTCTCTGACGAAGGGCCTTCGCTAGACGAAAAAGGAACGTTAGACTCCTATACGTTCTCTGTTTCGGCAGTATATCTAATCTTACTATATTTCGATTGTTAAGTTTCAACGCTGCCTTTTCGCAGCACGTGCTACTTAGTATCAGTAGATGTTTGTTAAAGTTGATCGTCTATGTTATTGCATGTAGTCTAGCTAAGAATTAAGAAATGGCTCATGGTTTAGCGTGCTCCATCGAGCTATGGATGCACGCGGGAAATTGGGAGAGCACGAAAAAGTCGTAGATTTTTGAGTGCTCTCCAAATTTCCCAAGTGCATCCATAACTCGATGGAGCACACTAAACCATCAGCCATTTCTTTTATAACATAGCATTAAATCCTTTGACAAGCCGGGAATCGTTTTGGTTGTTGTGTTTTTCTACTTTCGTAGCCAAGTCTTTTTTGTTCACTAAAATCCAACCAAAAGGACAGTTTAAACCCGGTTACCCAGACCCAGTTTATGTCTTCTGGGTCGTTGTTCTTTATTACTCAATAAAATTAAATGACTTGGTATTTTGATAATATAAAAGGCCATAAAAAGTCAATTCAAAACTCACGTTTGTTTTGAAAATTTTCCCCACGCTTTTTTGCCGTGCTCCATCGAGTTACGGAGCACGCACGACAGCCAATCAAAAACGTTCCTATATCAAAGCTATGATATAAAGACTGTTGGTGGTGGTAACTGACGTTATAAACTAGTAAATGGTTTGAACCTTTTATTCAGTTCAACTGCAACTGAACATTTAGAGATATAATTAATTAATTAATTAATTTATTTATTTATTTATTTATTTAAAACTTCCGTTGTTGATACAAACAAAAAAGCGAAAGTAAAGAAAATACATGTACTAGAGCTCTACAAGACTGTCCCTTTTTTTCTTCTGTGGGGCGCTTATTTAAAATTTTCACTGGAAAGGTAGGTGCTTATTCGAGAAAATACGATATAAAGAAGTCTTAAAGTTGTATTTCATCTTGAATGTCAGGGTTTCGGCCGCCATCCATTGATAAACTTAATCAGTTTTGTAATATGAAAAGCCGTCACATCCAAAGACTCAAACTCAGATTTCTGAAGAGACATCAACATCTTTCCATCGATTTGTTCCTCTTCAAACTTTTGCACGTAACACCCTATACCCAAGATTCTTAGTAATCTAGAGACATCTTGTACGCTAAGAAGCGTCAGATCTTCAGGTATCATTGAAATCTCGACGTACGGATCTTCTTCGGTCTCTGATTCTGATGATCGACTTGGATCTTCGATCCGTGGTGATTCTGTTTGAATTTCTTTTATGTAGCTCTGGTAACCATGGTCATCTGACGTGGTAACTGCGTCTCCGTCCTCTTTCAGCAGTTCCATATAAGCGTTTTCATTCATGTTCGTGGGACTTTCGTATGTCTGCTCCGTGTTATCGTAGATGACCTCTCCCTGCGCGCTTCCTACAGTACCAGACCAGTTTTTATCGTCATTCTGTGGACAGGGTTTAGTCTCGTCCGACCACTGGCGACGAACGCTTTCTGGATCAGGGTCGACGTTGGATCCTAGGGGACAATTTGGGGCACGTGGTGAACGTCGTGGAGGTCTTACTTGAGACGTTTTGGATACATTTGCCAATTCGACAGGGACACTTTCACTCCGAGTTCTGCGAGGTTTGGGAGCGATCGCTGGCTTTGAACTTGAGTTATCCACTATACTCTTAGTACGTCGGACCTGAAAAGATTGGGTTTTGGTTTGGAGTTATTACCTACATAATAGTATTATATACCCCAAGCAATTGCCGGTGACAACTGCTTGTGGGATAGTATAAGTAGTACGCACATCTAGAGAGCATGATGTGGTATAGGGCCAGAGTGCTCAAACTGCCACAAGGGTAGTGAGCATTGCATATATATATATATATATATATATATTGCATATATATATATTGCATATATATATATATATATATATATATATATATATATATATATATATATATATATATATATATATATATATATATACAATAATTTGAATAGTACGTGCGTTTTTATTGGTCGATAGCCATGATCTATAAAAGGACAGATGCACAGATTACGTCACTGACGTGGTCTGATTTCTCTAAACCAATCACGAATCTCACTGCAACATCACGAGCCAATCACGTTGCTTGATTTGTATAGACCATGGATCACGTCAGATGAAGTGATTTATCTTTTTCAATGCCCCAGAAATTCGCCGGGAAAATTTAATAAGTCCGTTAAAACATAATTTTTCTATTTTTTACTGTATAAAACAAATAGATTCCATTTTTTTGTTGTCTGTTCAGTTATAGATGCACAGAGGACGTCATCTGTGCATCTATAACTGAACAGACAACGGCAAAATGGAATCTATTTGTTAAATATCATATCTATCATGTTTGTCTCTGACGAAGGGCCTTCGCTCGAAACGTTAGTATACGTTCTCTGTTTCGGCAGTATATCTAACCTTGCTATATTTCGATTGTTGTTTCTTACGCAGCGCGCTACTTTTATATATATTATATATATATATATATATATATATATATATATATATATATATATATATATATATATGGTTGTTTACGATCCTAATCCTGTATCACCCAAACTATTATATGTGGACTTTTTAACATAGTCAAACATTAGTCTCGCATCATTAACATCACACTATTTTATTGTGTCTAACACCAGACTATTTTACTCTGTCTAACACCAGACTATTTTACTCTGTCTAACACCAGACTATTTTACTCTGTCTAACACCAGACTATTTTACTCTGTCTAACACCAAACTATTTTACTCTGTCTAACACCAGACTATTTTACTATGTCTAACACCAGACTATTTCACTCTGTCTAACACCAGACTATTTTACTGTGTCTAACACCAGACTATTTTACTGTGTCTAACACCAGACTATTTTACGCCGGGCTCTGGCTAATACCAGACTATGCATTTCCTCTCTCTAATAATGCCAGACTATTTTACGGCCGTGACTAACGCCAAATGAGTTTACTCGACTCATCACAGGGAGAATTCACGGACAGGGAAGGCGGTTGAGTCTTGAGAACGAAATCAAATTTCCTGTTCTATACTTACGCTTGATCGTGGTGGTAGAGGTGGACCCACATCGTTTTTTGTATCTCGGTTTGAACTAGAAGCCTCCACTGAGCTGATACTGCCAGAAATATTCTTGATGATGGACTGGTAGTCGTATTCTATGATTGTGTTGTGCCGATAGTTCAAGTATTCCAATTCTTGGATGCTAACAAACTTCGACACATCAAATCTACTGTGAAGGTTGTCTACCAGCTCTTGGTAATACTTCTGTCCATTAACAGAACCTTTGGCGACCGCTATTACTATTTCTAAGTCTTTTGGAATCTCGTAACAGAACTTCAAGCGAACACTCGTTGTCACCATAGTCGCGATGACCAGAACTTCCTCTATTTCTCCGACAACATTGACGTCAGGTGTCTTAGAAACCAGCTTCTGAAGTGTGCTGTCGTCGCCTTTCGTATCTAAGAAACGAACCCTCGTCGGGAAACCGAATTGAGTTTTGATATCTTTCGCACAGTAGCTTTTCCAGTCGCGTAGAGGCCTAAACTGCGCTGTGCACGCGAAAGTCAGCGTGAATGTCCACCCGGTTTTAACGTTTTTCACATCTACTTTATTGTGGTGTTTATCGGTGCTTATAATTTCCAAGAGTTCCCCAACAGAAGTATCGTCTTCGATGTTTGTACCATAGTGTGCTTCAATGACCTCAAGGTATTTCACCTTCGGGTAGATCGATAGCAGGTCGCCCACTCCACATCTGTTCAATTTACATTTCTTCTTCTTGGGAAGTATTTGGAGTCTGTAGGGACAGCTCAGTGCGATCTCTGTTGTATTTCCATCACCGTCTTCGGCTGTAAGCTTGTGTGTCTTTCTCACAGCATGGAGCATGAGTAACTCGTCGAGTTCTAGAGTGGGGACGTCTGTACCGCCACAATATCCTGTCTCGACTCGTACGACTTTCGGTAGCGAGTATTGGTCTATAAACTCGGACAAAGTACAAGATTGGTCAGTCCAAGTCAATGTCGGTAACAGTTGGTCTTCGCTGAATGAACTCATTTGTTGAAAGCGACTGTCGCATACACTACATAGTCAGTTGTTGACACAACTCGGAATAATTGTAGTCGGCAACGTGAATAATTAAGTCTGTTGTGTCGCAGTTCATCTTGTGTGTTATGCATGCTTGCAATATTTGCCTGCTGGGTTAATATTATCTTGGCTAATTAGTACAATGTCGAACCCTCGAGGGAGGTGAAAAATAGTTCGAGATAGCGGAAGTTTGAGATAACGGGTTCAATTATACAGTGAGGAATATGTTGAAGGGAAATCAATCTAATTCTTGTTCGAGATAACCGAGTTCGAGATAACGAAGTTCTACTGTACTCATGAATCTTGTCTGATACGAGGTCTAATTAATAGACTTGCCCTGATTAGTTACTGCGCTAGGGTTTAGCAATAGACTAGTGGTGTGCGTCGGATCGGATTGACCCCTTATAATCCGAGGGTTTGCCAAAACTGTCGATCCGAATCCGATCCGATCCGAAGCCAAAAAATCGTAGTCCGATCCGATCCGAAAACAGCTGCTCAAATCCGATCCGATTCGGAAAAATTAAAACACCAGATATGTGTTGCAATAGTTACGCATACTTTCCGAAAAGAAAACCAATGAACAAATAAATTTAAGAAAACTACTATACAATAATAATCTTATGTAATAATAACGTTCATATGTTGTGCAACGTGCATACAACTAGTGAATTTGTTAATTTTGTGACAAAAACGATGACAAAAGTGAATGCCTGCTCCATCACAGGTCTTCCTCTACCCCCCACAAGTCTACCCTCCCCCCTTCTCCCCCACCATGCAATGTTGGTCCCTTGGGGTAGGCCTTACCCGCACCTCATACCATGTTTGTGAACCAACATTGTATGGTGGGGGAGGGGGGGAGGGGGGAGGAGTAGGATAGTTAACTGTGCAAAATACATCTTTGCTTAGAAGTGACATTGTTGCAAGTTGTCCCAATGTAATTATTCCATGATTGTAGCAGTATTAGTAGATGTTGGTGAAAGTTGCTCGTTTAGGTTAGTGTAGTCTTGAGAAAGACTGTTGGTGGTGAATGACGTTATAAAGTAAATGGTTCGAACCTAGGAGTAAAAGTAGATGTTTGTGAAAGCTGCTCGTCTAGGTTAGTGTAGTCTTGAGACTGACTGACGCTATAAAGTAAATCGTTTGAACGTTTAGAGTTAACTCTAATTAGAGTTAACTAATAAATGGTTTCAACCTAGAATATTATAAAGGAATATTATTAACCTGGTTGTAAAAATTGCTCGTGTAGGTTAGTGTAGTCTTGAGAAAGACTGTTAGTGCAGTGACTGACGTTATAAAGTAAATGGTCTGAACCTAGGAATATGACTATCAGTAGACGTTTGTTAAACTTGATCGTTTAAAGTGCTTATGCAGTGAAGAAATCACTTCAAAATAAACTCTCTCACTTGAAAGAACTACAGAAAGTATAAAGATTGGCGTTTACAACTTTTCCAAATCTCATGTAGTTCATGAGATATTAAGATTTGTTTGATATGCAAATGGTCCTCACTGTGACGACACACTGCATAATGACTTACTAAAAAAGCCTGTATATCTTTGAGATTATTAAACCATGGCACTCGACTAGTAAGCTAACGTTTTAGTATCATTGGGTACACTCTCACACGCACATGCACAGTTTCACAATTGCGCTATATAATCCATATATACATGCAGGCTTTTTTAGTAAGTCATTATGCAGTGTGACGTCACAGTGAGGATCATTTGCATATCAAACAAATCTTAATATCTCATGAACTATATGAGATTTGGAAGAGTTGTAAACACCAATCTTTATACTTTTTGTAGTTCTTTCAAGTGAGAGAGATTATTTTGAAGTGATTTTTTCACTGCATAAGCACTTTAAGTTAGTGTAGCCTTGAGAAAGGGTGAAGGCGGCAGTGACTGACGTTATAGAGTAAATGCTTTGAAACTACAATATCATTACACTCTTTACGTTTCTCTCTGACGAAGTGCCTTCGTTCGGAACGTTAGATTCCTATACGTTCTCTGTTTCGGCAGTATATCTAACCTTACTATATTTCGATTGTTGAGTTTCAACGCTGCCTTTTCGCAGCTCGTGCTACTTAGTATCAGTAGATGTTTGTTAAAGTTGATCGTCTATGTTATTGCATGTAGTCTAGCTAAGAATTAAGAAATGGCTCATGGTTTAGCGTGCTCCATCGAGCTATGGATACACGCGGGAAATTGGGAGAGCACGAAAAAATCGTAAGATTCTAGATTTTTGAGTGCGCTCCAAATTTGCCAAGTTCATCCATAACTCGATGGAGCACGCTAAACCATGAGCCATTTCTTTTATAACATAGCATTAAATCCTTTCACAAGCCGGCGAATCGTTTTGGTTGTTGTGTTTTCCTACTTTCGTGGCCAAGTCTTTTTTGTTCACTAAAATCCAACCAAAAGGACAGTTTAAACTCGGTTACCCAGACCAAGTTTATGTCTTCTGGGTCGTTGTTCTTTATTACTCAATAAAATTAAATGACTTGGTATTTTGATAATATAAAAGGTCATAAAAAGTCAATTTAAAACTCATTTTTGTTTTGAAAATTTTTCCCGCGCTTTTTTGCCGTGCTCCATCGAGTTACGGAGCACGCACGACAGCCAATCAAAAACGTTCCTGTATCAAAGCTATGTTATAAAGACTGTTGGTGGTAACTGACGTTATAAACTAGTAAATGGTTTGAACCTTTTATTCAATGCAACTGCAACTGAACATTTAGAGATATAATTAATTAATTAATTTATTTATTTAAAACTTCCGTTGTTGATGCAAACAAAAAAGCGAAAGTAAAAAAAATACATGTACAAGAGCTCTACAAGACTGTCCCTTTTTTCCTTCTGTGGGGCGCTTATTTAAAATTTTAAACTGGTAGGGTAGGTGCTTATTCGAGAAAATACGATATAAAGAAGTCTTAAAGTTGTATTTCATCTTGAATGTCAGGGTTTCGGCCGCCATCCATTGATAAACTTAATCAGTTTTGTAATATGAAAAGCCGTCACATCCAAAGACTCAAACTCAGATTTCTGAAGAGACATCAACATTTTTCCATCGATTTGTTGCTCTTCAAACTTTTGCACGTAACACCCTATACCCAAGATTCTTAGTAATCTAGAGACATCTTGTACGCCAAGAAGCGACAGATCTTCAGGTATCATTGAAATCTCGACGTACGGATCTTCTTCGGTCTCTGATTCTGATGATCGACTTGGATCTTCGATCTGTGGTGATTCTGTTTGAATTCCTTTTATGTAGCTCTGGTAACCATGGTCATCTGACGTGGTAACTGCATCTCCGTCCTCTTTCAGCAGTGCCATATAGGCATTTTCATTCATGTTCATGGGACTTTCGTATATCTGCGGAGGCTCCGTGTTATCGTAGATGTCCTCTCCCTGCGCGTTTCCTACAGTACCAGACCAGTTTTTATCGTCATTCTGTGGACAGGGTTTAGTCTCGTCCGACCACTGGCGACGAACGCTTTCTGGATCAGGGTCGACGTTGGATCCTAGGGGACAATTTGGGGCACGTGGTGAACGTCGTGGAGGTCTTACTTGAGACGTTTTGGATACATTTGCCAATTCGACAGGGACACTTTCACTCCGAGTTCTGCGAGGTTTGGGAGCGATCGCTGGCTTTGAACTTGAGTTATCCACTATACTCTTAGTACGTCGGACCTGAAAAGATTGGGTTTTGGTTTGGAGTTATTACCTACATAATAGTATTATATACCCCAAGCAATTGCCGGTGACAACTGCTTGTGGGATAGTATAAGTAGTACGCACATCTAGAGAGCATGATGTGGTATAGGGCCAGAGTGCTCAAACTGCCACAAGGGTAGTGAGCGTTGAATATGTATGTATGTATGTATGTATGTATGTATGTATGTATGTATGTATGTATGTATGTATGTATGTATGTATGTATGTATGTATGTATGTATGTATGTATGTATGTATGTATGTATGTATGTATGTATGTATGTATGTATGTATGTATGTATGTATGTATGTATGTATGTATGTATGTATGTATGTATGTATGTATGTATGTATGTATGTATGTATGTATGTATGTATGTGTGTGTGTGTGTATGTATGTATGTATGTATGTATGTATGTATGTATGTATGTATGTATGTATGTATGTATGTATGTATGTATGTATGTATGTATGTATGTATGTATGTATGTATGTATGTATGTACACTGTAAATGAAAAAGGGCTGAAACGACCCAAATTTGCGTTTTAGCCCCTTTGGGGCCAAAGCTGTTTTGGCCCCATGCGAAAGCCATTTCGGCATTCGGAAGCTAGATCGACACTCACAGGGCCATTTTAGGTACAGCAAAACGCTGAATTAGCCCTATCCATTTCCATAACAGCCCCTTCATTTTCCAAATCAGCCCCACCGTTTTGCAATTTAGCCCCTCAAATCAAAACGACTCTCACGCTAAGGTCTGTTTTAGCCCCACTTTTGGGGTCGTTTAAGATGTCCAAATCAGCCCCAGTTGGCCCCATTTTGGCTCCTGTTTGCGAATCGACTCTTTTACTGATCAAATCGACTCTGATCTTGTGCCAATCTGACTCTTGTGCCAATTCGACTCTCGCGTCAAATGGGATTGGGATCAGGAGAAAGTGCTTTTTATCTGATTTTGGCAACGAAAACAGCTTCAAGTTAAACTGTGAAAGAAGTGCTCTTATCTCGTTTCAAAAATTTCTATTGGTCGGAAGTAACGGGAGTAGAAATACGAGCCTTCTACTCTATTTTGAGTATATCAGTTCGAGCTTTTGTAAGTCAGACTTAGCCTGAGCAAGCCTACTGTACATCAATGAATATCTACAAGAAGACTTTTACGTGTTTGGAGTTCAGTGAAAGACTGGTTGGTGTACCATGATTTTCCTAATGATGTTGTGGAACGTTTCGGTGAGTTACCCATCCTATTTTTCAGGTCATGAATATTGTATTATTAATGTAACTTAATTTGTATTAATTTTTAAAATATTTGTATATGTATAGAGAACGAATTATTAGATGGCGAGTAATGGCGAGTACATTCAAGTCTTGTATAAAGATGAAATTGAGTTCTCCAAATTCCCTTCCTTTAATTAAACTGCGCCAAAAATTTAAAGGATTGCTCTTTGACGTCTTAGGAGAAAAGGTAACAAAGTTCATATTATAAATTCTTTATTGTATAACTATTGTCCTTGAAAGAACTCAGTGAGTGGTGTGTTCACCGTAGGAATCTGGGAACGATCTGTCACGCGCCCGTGATCAATGACGTTTTAGATAATTTTAGAGCATGCGTACTAAGTATTGGCGCCAACTTTGCAAGTGACGGTTGGGATTTCTTTAGAAGAGGATAAAACGTCGTTCATTTCAGTATTTCTTATTATTCAGATGTTACCAATTGTCAGGAAAATACCTTTGAGAAACGCTTATACTAGTGAACTAGTTAAATGGGAGATAATTTTAATCGTTGCGGACCATTTATACTTTGTGTGGACGATCGATTTATACATTGCCATATTCAAAATTCGTTGTCGGCTGTGGATACGAACTACAACTATTTAGTAATTTCAGCTTTTCTGTTTGTTTATATTTGTAGGATTCTCCCGATCAAGTAGGTCTATCGGTTGTTTAATATCGTCTGGAGACGTAAGTATTGATATTGTGCGATATTTTAGATTTCTAATATACTTTAAAATGTTTGCTGTGGTTTAGTACTGTACGTTGGGAGCATTTGAGTCTTCGTATAAAGCTTCTTCCTAACTTACATATTTTACTGATAAAGGCTATTCAATATTGTTGTTTCTTGAATCTTTGGGGATCTGTCGTACAGTGTCATCAATGCTTTATGATTCCTATACTCATTTGACCTCTTGGTATATATAAAGAATTCGAGTGCAGTCATGGATATTGGTCCAATCTTAGTGTTAAACTGCAGCTCTACAGTACCAAGTTGTCATTTATTTTCGAAATAACTTAAATTTGTCTTTACTGGCTTGATTACTGCCCATGACACAGTACTTTGCGTCTGTCTAATTCCTCTATAATTTGAAGGTCACTTTTGAGAGTCAGGACAATTAATGTACATGTATGAGTTTGTAGGACTGTGCAGCAAAATTTTCTGATTTGTGTTATTTACATTTAATATTTGAAGCAAAATCCGCCATTTTTTATTCATATTCTATGTATCAATTTTAAAAGTGCTGTTGATATGGAAATGTTTATTTAATCACATTTTTATGGTCTGTACTATGATATACATGGGCTACACAGTCTTTGGGAACCTGCAGGGCTGTTGGAAGAACATTTTTATGTTCTGGAACTCTGTCCTAAACACGATGTGTGGGTGCAAAGATGTTGTGTGGGAACAGAACTGTACAGATTAGAAATATGATTATTAATATTTTTCCAAACAGAACACATGTGAATTACAAGAAAGAGAAACTTTTAGATTATAGAAGAGCCAGGAAAAAGGCAATTAATAGTTTGAATTAATTCTGAGTCTATTTTAAATCTGAACATGATAAGCTAAAAGTTGAGATTAAGAGAAAATGTTGTACGGAACTATAAACTCTCTTAAAATCCACCAATGGTAATCTGAGATCGAACCTGAATTTTAAGAAGTCCAAAAATGTCAAAACTATAATAAGAGATTAGCTAACTTAAGGTTTAGATGACAAAGGGGAGGAAGTTATTTTGGGAAATGGTTGTTTTGGGCCCTTCGGGTTTGTAAGCTCATGAGGTTACATGTTTCTGGTGAATTATTACATGTACTTGTTGTGGGCAAAGGAGTATGAATTTATTTATTTGTGAAAGAAGAGAGGATATAATTCATGAAATGCTATGAAACTCAAGTTTCACACATGTTTTCCTTTTGTGTTTGGTGTTGCTACTGTTATTAATCCCAAATTGTTTATGAAATTTTGTGGTCTGGCCGATTCAAAATGTTGTACGGTATTTTCATTGTTGAAGGGAAATTTCTCCAAACAATTGGTTGGAAGTCCTGGGCAAGTGTTGCGATGGACTTTTCTATTTGCACTTATTGGCCATTGACCATTGTGACATTAAGTCAGATAACATCATGGTCATCCAGGGTTCTGCTGCAGTTTATAGAGCCAAAGCATGGTAGATTTAAGTAAGGCTAATTATGTTAGTGATTGTAGTAAAAACGTTTCCAGGTACATACTAGAAGAAAATTTTACAAATGTAATTATCCACACATTGCATGATCCTGCATTATATGATGGGTTGTATCCCACATGCACTGCTACAGAATAGATGTGTATAGCTTTGGTATACTGCTACGTTATGTTTCAAAATTACATGTACCAGTTGGAATTATATTAATTTCTAACTAAATTAGTTCTGTTCAGTATTCTCTACATATACATGTATTGTTATATACTGTAGATAGCATTTGTAATATTTTACTTTTTAATCAATTGTCATGCCTAATTTAATAAATTACAGTACATGTACATGTAAACTTTAAAAAAAAGAAGCCTTGGCCTTTTTAATTTAAAGGATGTTTTGGTAGAATTTAATATTTAGATAAGGATTATATTTGGGACCTGGGAAAGCTTATTATTGGAGGAAATTTTGTGTTTCAAAATATAAATGTATGTATAATTTGCAAAATTGGCTATGGTTGAAGGTTGTCTAATGTCTACTACAGGTTGTGGGTGCTGAATAGTTTTTCAGTGGTAAGCTAAGAAACTTTGTAAGTGGTCTACATTTTACATCTTATATATTCTTTTATTATATGCATGACAAAATTACTACATTCTGATTAGTTGAGAGGAGTATAATTAATTTTATTGATTGTACTGCAGTACAATAAAAATAGAGAAAGCCCTGGGAACGATGTTGACAATAAAATTCAAAATGGTGGCCAATTCTGTAATGGGAAGTTTTCACATTTCCGATGACTTGTGGTACACTATGGACTAAAAATTCCATGTAAATATTTTGAAATGAGTACAGAGAACACCCAGAGTGAAAATGTTTCTTGTCAAGTAACGAAACAAGATGTTTTTAAAGGCATGAGTGAGTACGAAGCGTACGTGTTGTAATTTTGTCATGCATATAATAAATGAGTAATCATATGATTTTGCTTTGTACAATTAAGGTTTTACACTACTTGTGATATTTGAAAACTATGCCAAATTGCACTTGCCTAACAGCTTGTGCAATTTTGGCAAAAAAATTCAAATACCACTCGTAGTGTAAATCCTTAAATTGTACCCACTATCATATGATTACCTATACATATAATAAATTCTTAATTTCAGCCTGAGGTTCTTAATAGTGGTAGGTTCTTGTTAGCGGGCACTTTTTACTGTACTGTACTTCCAGGTTAGTTTTGCTAGACTTAACTAATCAATGTTTGCAAAATGAGAACAGTAAAAACTGAAAGGAAATAACTAAATAATGTCTATAATTTTAAATACGGCAATTGGGGTAAACTTATAGCAGCAACCACACTATTTTGTACAGTGAAGCTCAGAGTTTGAACAAGCAAAAGTTAAAAATTTGTATGTTCCATTACAGTATGGGGGGGGGGGGGGGGGGGACATATCCTATACAGTATTTGCAGCAGTACTAATGTCATATTACAACCATGTTCTTTATAATTATTCAAGGTTAAAATGTGTAACTGGTAGAAAAATTCAAACTGACCATGGTATGTACTAATACTGTAGATTTCAATAGTTTTGTTATGAGATATATTGTGCTGTGCTTGCTTTGCTCTACTAATGAATTCTTATCTCTGACTTGTTTCTTTTGACATGATTTTTATGAGTTTACTTTGGCAAAATTACTGTGGGTGGTGTGCACGCTTACAGTAGCTGCCAACGACTGTATATACAAATACAATTGGATAATCCAGCTGGATACTACTATATCTGGTACACCCGTACAGTGTATAGTACTGGCTTAGTATATTCACATTATACCTTAGAATATACTTCTTGTCCCTTAAACCATTCCTGCTGAACAGGGCCTTTCCAGATGATTTTATTCAGCAGAGGAAAGGGGCTGAGGCTGGCCTCAGCAGAAATGGGTTAAACAATTCTACAGTTCTTGAAAGATAAAAATCTTTTGAAATTGACATACCCAGTGTCACATAAAAATTTGTCCTCTCCCCCTCTCCCACCTCCCCCAAAATGTGTCTTGCCAGGCCAAATTTCTTAGGAAATATATCCCTCCAGGTGATGGCCCAGGGGGACAAATCTTGGGGGGGGGGGGGGGGGGATTCCTGTGACACTAGTACATACAGGCTCTGGAAATTCATGGAATTTGTATCAGTTGTTAACATCAATAGTGGCTGTGCTAAAATGACATTTCAAAGTGTATTCCATCTTCAAGTCTGTTTTCATGCATTCCTTCCAGTTACAGCATGTATTCACATTACGGTATATGAGAGGGTCATTGAAGTGGGAGAATTGGTGACTTGCACTAATTAAGTTATGTGATTTCAATTCTCTTAAAATAGCTGGTATTAGATTATAACCCTACAAAATGGACATAGCTAGGTTGATGTTTTAAGTGAAATTTTGGAATTTTGATTTTCAAAGCTTGCATTGGCTTAGAGAAAACAGTGATATTGTAGCTAGTCACGTGACTAAAATAAAAATTTCATGCATGTACAACAACATCTTCTTCAAAAGCAATTTTTTACAGTCAAACCTCAGCAAACATATAGAAAAATGGTTTGATATTCATAATTAACGTTTACATTTTTGTAGATACTGTGAAAGGTCATAACTTCTGCTAAAACTTGATATGAACAATATCAAACTGACTCATTACAAATTTTTATTATACTGTAATCACATGACCAGCTACAATATTGCTGTTTTCTCTAAGACAATGCATTTTTTGAAAATAAAAATTCTGAAATTTTAGTTAAAACACCAACGTGTAGTAGTATATCCATTTTATAGAGTTATAATTTTATACCTGTTATTTTATGAGGATTGCGATCATGTGACTTCAATAGTGCAAGTCACCTATTGTAGTACATTTCTGGATTCTTAACCCATTCTTGTCTAGACAACCTGCCTTGGTGTCACATATTGTCTTTCCAGGAATAGGTTAAATAACTCGGCCGCTTTGTCCATTTCCTCCAGTATATATATATATATGCAGTGTTACCAGAACTGGGACATACACTGTATATATTATTATATTATTATTGCCACCCATCTTTTACACTTTCTCATTTAGCATGATTGTTTGTTTTTTAATTCTAGAAATTATATCAAGAGCAGCTTTGTTTGTTATTGATGAAGGTAATATATCTTACTGTTGTAGGAGGCTTTTTTCAGTTCTTGTCAGGCAGATGTGAATATAATCGCATTGTACAATAATATCAGGGATTATATATTATTTGTTTACTATGAAAAGTCTAATTGTAGGTTTTGTTGTTTTTAGGAGACTGAAAATGTGGTTGATACAATAGGGCCATTTATACGAGAGCCCATTAGACACGGCTTATACAAGACGTGCCTTACACAAGACATGCCTTACATAAGACACAAACTGACTCATTTATAGACCTTATTCCAAAATGGCCACTGAATTAGAATTCTTTTGTGTGCATATAAATTAGCCCTTATGACCTCATTTTAAAGTAAAAATTCTTTTGAATTTCACACATGAAAACAAGTTCATAAAGGCTAATTTATATGTACAGTATATAAAAGAATTTTAATTTGGTGGCCATTTTTGAATAAGGTCTATATCGGGTTTGGAATAAGCTGTGACTTATGTAAATTAGTCTTTGTACCTTTTATACAAGTGTTTCACATCTTAGCTAAGGTGCATCCTGTGTAATCCACGTCTTATCAGCTCTCGTATAAACAGCCCTACAGGGTATTATCAAACTTGGCACCACCCATATTGTAGTTTTCGGCAGTGTACTGGAATATGAAAAGCTGTTCTTGGTAATAGAAGGGAAGGAGTTTTGCACAATCGCAAACAACTGCTGTTTTGAGGCTGTTCTTGCCTTGTTGGCAAGTTTATAAATTCTTAATATTGATTACAGTAATGGCAAGAGTGTTTTATGCTTCTTAGAAACTATAAGACTTGGTATTGGCACCATGTTTATAATGTTGGGGTTTTTTCAGAGTTGTGTTGGTTTAATTAACTAGCCCAGTAGGTTAATTTACATGTATCAATGAAAACTTTTGATTATTTTGTTCAAACATAGTAAACTGTTATCTGTACTGTACCAAGTACTGTAGTGCAGCAATAAATAATAAACATGCTGTTTCCACATATTCTCATTTTAGTGATGGTACTGTATGTTATTCCATTTGCTGGTCAAAAGTTGAAAGAGACCCTGCTTTTTCTATCACAGGCCCTTGACTAAAACTGACATCTATCATTGGAGCCAAAACAGCTCCGCTTAGCAAGCTAAATCGACGCTTTTTAGGGGCCAAAAAGCCTTCGAATAGGAGCCAAATTGACTCCTTGATTTTCCAAAACAGCCCCACGATTTTCTGAAATGGCCCTGGTTAAAAGTTGAAACAGCCCCTGTCTTTTCCATAACAGCCCTTCCATTGGGGCTAAAACTACCCTCTATATTGGAGCCAAAACAGCTCTGCTCAGCAAGCTAAATCGACGCTTTTTAGGGGTCATAATGCCTCTTATAGGAGCCAAATTGACTCCTTGATTTCCCAAAATAGCCCCAGGTCAAAAGTTGAAACAGCCCCTGCCTTTCCATAACAGCCCCTGTCTGAAGCCAAAACAGCCCTTACCCCCAAAGAGCCAAATCGTCCCTTAGGGGCCGGCTTGTTATAGGTGCCATTTTGACCCCAAAAAAAGATCTATTTTGCGGTCACCGTTTTGGCCCTATTTTTTGGGTCGTTTCAGCCCCTTTTCATTTACAGTGTCTGTCTGTCTGTCTGTCTGTCTGTCTGTCTGTCTGTCTGTCTGTCTGTCTGTCTGTCTGTCTGTCTGTCTGTCTGTCTGTCTGTCTGTCTGTCTGTCTGTCTGTCTGTCTGTCTGTCTGTCTGTCTGTCTGTCTGTCTCTCTCTCTCTCTCTCTCTCTCTCTCTCTCTCTCTCTCTCTCTCTCTCTCTCTCTCTCTCTCTCTCTCTCTCTCTCTCTCTCTCTCTCTCTCTCTCTCTCTCTCTCTCTCTCTCTCTCTCTCTCTCTCTCTCTCTCTCTCTCTCTCTCTCTCTCTCTCTCTCTCTCTCTCTCTCTCTCTCTCTCTCTCTCTCTCTCTCTCTCTCTCTCTCTCTCTCTCTCTCTCTCTCTCTCTCTCTCTCTCTCTCTCTCTCTCTCTCTCTCTCTCTCTCTCTCTCTGTCTCTCTCTCTCTGTCTCTCTCTGTCTCTCTCTCTCTGTCTCTCTCTCTCTCTCTCTCTCTCTCTCTCTCTCTCTCTCTCTCTCTCTCTCTCTCTCTCTCTCTCTCTCTCTCTCTCTCTCTCTCTCTCTCTCTCTCTCTCTCTCTCTCTCTCTCTCTCTCTCTCTCTCTCTCTCTCTCTCTCTCTCTCTCTCTCTCTCTCTCTCTCTCTCTCTCTATCTATCTATCTATCACGTTTCTCTCTGACGAAGGGCCTTCGCTCGAAACGTTAGACTCCTAAGATCTCTGTTTCGGCAGTATATCTAACCTGGCTATATTTTGATTGTTGTTTCTACACTGCCTACGCCAAGCACGCTATAAATATTTATATATATATATATATATGGTTGTTTATGGTCCTAATCCTGTATCACCCAAACTATTATATGTGGACTTTTTAACATAGGCAAAGATTAGTCTCGCATCAGTAACATCACACTATTTTATTGTGTCTAACACCAAACTATTTTACTCTGTCTAACACCAGACTATTTTACTCTGACTAACATCAGACTATTTTACTCTGTCTAACACCAGACTATTTCGCTCTGTCTGACACCAGACTATTTTACTCTGACTAACGCCAATGCCAGACTATTTTACACTCTTTACGTTTTTCTCTGACGAAGGGCCTTAGCTTGAAACGTTAGACTACTACGTTCTCTGTTTCGGCAGTATATCAAACCTTAAAGCTAGATTATTTTACTCTGTCTAACTTCAGACTCTTATACTTTAACACGAGACTATTTTATTCTGGCTAACACGAGACTATTTTAATTTTATAATGCCAGACTATTTTATTTTTACTATGTCTAACACCAGACTATTTTACTCTGTCTAACACCAGACTATTTTACTATGTCTAACAACCAGACTATTTCACTTTGTCTAACACCAGACTATTTTACTCTGTCTAACACCAGACTATTTTACTCTGTCTAATACCAGACTATTTTACTCTGTCTAACACCAGACTATTTTACTCTGTCTAACACCAAACTATTTTAGTCTGTCTAACACCAGACTATTTTACTCCGTCTAACACCAGACTATTTTACTGTGTCTAACACCAGACTATTTTACTGTGTCTAATACCAGACTATGAACTTGAGAGCGAAATCAAATTTCCTGTTCTATACTTACGCTTGATCGTGGTGGTAGAGGTGGACCCACATCGTTTTTTGTATCTCGGTTTGAACCAGAAATATTCTTGATGATGGACTGGTAGTCGTATTCTATGATTGTCTTGTGCCGATAGTTCAAGTATTCCAATTCTTGGATGCTAACAAACTTCGACACATCAAATCTACTGTGAAGATTGTCTACCAGCTCTTGGTAATACTTCTGTCCATTAACAGAACCTTTGGCGACCGCTATTACTATTTCTAAGTCTTTTGGAATCTCGTAACAGAACTTCAAGCGAACACTCGTTGTCACCATAGTCGCGATGACCAGAACTTCCTCTATTTCTCCGACAACATTGACGACAGGTGTCTTAGAAACCAGCTTCTGGAGTGTGCTGTCGTCGCCTTCCGTATCTAAGAAACGAACCCTCGTCGGGAAACCGAGTTGAGTTTTGATATCTTTCGCACAGTAGCTTTTCCAGTCGCGTAGAGGCCTAAACTGCGCTGTGCACGCGAAAGTCAGCGTGAATGTCCACCCGGTTTTAACGTTTTTCACATCTACTTTATTGTGGTGTTTATCGGTGCTTATAATTTCCAAGAGTTCCCCAACAGAAGTATCGTCTTCGATGTTTGTACCATAGTATGCTTCAATGACCTCAAGGTATTTCACCTTCGGGTAGATCGATGACAGGTCTCCCACTCCACATCTGTTCAATTTACATTTCTTCTTCTTGGGAAGTATTTGGAGCCTGTAGGGACAGCTCAGTGCGATCTCTATTGTATTTCCATCACCGTCTTCGGCTGTAAGCTTGTGTGTCTTTCTCAGGGCATGGAGCATGAGTACGTCGTCGAGTTCTAGAGCGGGGACGTCTGTACCGCCACAATATCCTGTCTCGACTCGTACGACTTTCGGTAGCGAGTATTGGTCTATAAACTCGGACAAAGTACAAGACTGGTCAGTCCAAGTCAATGTCGGTAACAGTTGGTCTTCGCTGAATGAACTCATTTGTTGAAAGCGACTGTCGCATACACTACATAGTCAGTTGTTGACACAACTCGGAATAATTGTAGTCGGCAACGTGAATAATTAAGTCTGTTGTGTCGCAGTTCATCTTGTGTGTTATGCGTGCTATGCAATATGAGCCTGCTGGGTTAATATTATCTTGGCTAATTAGTACAATGTCGAACCCTCGAGGGAGGTGAAAAATAGTTCGAGATAGCGGAAGTTTGAGATAACGGGTTCAATTATACAGTGAGGAATATGTTGAAGGGAAATCAATCTAATTCTTGTTCGAGATAACCGAGTTCGAGATAACGAAGTTCTACTGTACTCATGAATCTTGTCTGATAAGAGGTCTAATTAATAGTTACTGCGCTAGGGGAGGGGGGTTATTTCACTGACCTTTAAAGGCCTTTATTGTCGTATATACGATTGTCATCGTGATGTATGTGATTCACCGTCAATTGTGTAGACGTTAGGCCTTAAAAGAAGACTGGATCGAGTAACTCATAGTTTATCAGGATCAGAAAACGAAGCTCGCGAAATGTCGATTTGGTCCCTTGCTAAGGCCTGGTTCTCATATGTCGCTGACGGTCGCCGATTTGTGATTTAGATGCATGTTAAAACGGTAAAAAAGAAAAGTAATAAAGAACAATGTAGAAAGCAGTGCTTTTCTGCATTGTCAGAAAGCAGTGCTTTTCTGCATTGTTCTTTATTACTTAAAGTGCCACTAACCCCAAAAAAATTTTTTCGCAAATCTAAAAGCCCTTATTGAGTGGATTAGTCCAGTGAATAAATTATTGGCATTGGACATTTCTTTGGTCTTCTGTAGACCACCAAAGTTGCAAAAATTGGCATATGCATGTCCCATGGCGGAGAAGGAAAGGGAATGGGTATATTCCTGGTGTGAAGCCAAACAAGGAACTCATTTGAGCTCTGTCTGCTGAATGCATAGAATTTTTACATTGAGTTAGTTGGGAAAATGACTTTTCAACTCAAAAAATTCTATGTATTCACCAGACAGAGCTCAAAGAGTTCCTTGTTTGACTTGTGTAACGTAACACCAGGAATATACCCATTCCCTTTCCTACTCCGCCATGGGACATGCAGATGCAACTTTGGACGTCTACAGAAGATCAACGAAACGTCCAATACCAATAATTTATTAACTGGCCTAATCCACTCAATAAGGGCGCTTAGATTTGCGAGAAAAAGTTTTTGGGGTTAGTGGCAAGCCTAGTTCTCATATGACGCCGACGGTCGTCGATTTGTGATTTAGATGCATGTTAAAACGGTAAAAAAGAAAAGTAATAAAGAACAATGCAGAAAGCAGTGCTTTTCTGCAATGTTCTTTATTACTTAACATGCATCTGAATCATGGATCGGCGACATATGAGAACTAGGTTTACTCCCCACTACTTAAGCCTAGTTCTCATATGTCGCCGACGGTGGCCGATTTGTGATTTAGATGCATGTTTAAACGGTAAAAAAGAAAAGTAATAAAGAACAATGCAGAAAGCAGTGCTTTTCTGCATTGTTCTTATTACTTAACATGCATCTGAATCATGGATCGGCGACGGTTGGCGACATATGAGAACTAGGCTTAAGTAGTGGGGAATAAGCCTAGTTCTCATATGTCGCCGACGGTCGCCGATTTGTGATTTAGATGCATGTTAAAACGGTAAAAAAGAAAAGTAATAAAGAACAATGCAGAAAGCAGTGCTTTTCTGCATTGTTCTTTATTACTTAACATGCATCTGAATCATGGATCGCCGACGGTCGGCGTCATATGAGAACTAGGCTTAATGACGCCGATCAGGCAATTGTGTAGGTAGATCATTGGATAATTCAGGACACAATGCTGTGTTTTTTCTCTTTTTTTAAGAAAATTAAATAGAGCAGACAGAAAATATATGCTTTTATTATATGGCTGGGTTTGATTTCCGGTCCGTACGCAAAACGACGCACGCTGATTGGTTCCCGAGAGGTCGGGATTTTACGATATTGACTTCGGGGTCAATACGCTTTTTTCTCGGCCCTGTAAGTTTTGGCGAGAACATTTCTGAGTTGATTTGAATACAAATAAAAGAGAAATAGGTATCTTTATTCAAATACTCTGAACAATAAAATGTGTTGGAACATCACTGCTGGTTTTCTTTAAAGCTGTTTATCTAAAAACACGACAAATAAAAGCCGAACTGGTATAAACAAGAAGGCCAAGAAGCGACACGAAAACGTTAACAGGTAAGATAAACAGCATACTCCGAAGACAAAAACAACGCTTAAAACTGAAATGAACCAATAGCCATATAATAAATTCCTTATTAACCTCGTTTGCTCGGTCTGTACTGGAAAGTATTTGCCTTCGGTTTTATCGCACAAACCTCGCTCCTTCGTCGCTCGGTCTGTATGAAAACCTCAGGCAAATACTTTCCCGTACAGACCTCGCACTCGGTTAATAAGTCTTTAGTATTTAACCCCGAGACCAAGAAATACCGGTTTGGTACCCGGCGGGGTATAGCCTACCTTCAGCGCCGGCAAGGGCGCGTGCCTGACGACTAGTTTATGCCGAGTTCTTTCAAAATGGTCGAAAATCGAAGAGAAATTGAACATATAGGACGTTTCCACTGATTAATAGGGAGCTTAAGCAAGCTAGGACGGCAACGGCAACCTAAAGTTCAGTATCTAGCAGAAACCACGAATCATTTGCGTAGTATTGAATACATAAACTATGTTTTCCGACATCCAAAAGCTTCAGAGTTCCAAAAGGATTTTTGTCGCATAGTTTGAAGTCAAACTCAACTAACAGGTTTCGCCGTTTCAAGAGTTACCGTCGTCCTAACGACGTGAAAATGATCTGAATTAACGTTGTATGTGGAACGGGGACGGCGTTAGGATTACTCTTGGGGCTAAAAATTATTCATTTTCTTTTTTGTGTGAGGAAAAATCTATTGTATTAAGGACGTTGTCCTTGACGTTCGCGTTGTATTTGCTTAAGCTCCCTACTATTTATCAGGACTGCGGGTGCCCCTCCGAAAAATGGCGAGCCAATTACACGTGATCAGGCGCCATCTTGTTTGGGCTGAACCATGGAATTAAGCAATCGTAGAGCAGCTTTTGGGTAGCCTGATCTGGTCGAGGAGCCATACATTTTTTTGATATTCAATTTTTTGATAAAAAACATGTAGCACGCGCATAAGTACTGCTTAGTCGCAATAAACAGCTGCACTAAAACTCGTCAATAATTCACGAAATTTCAGCCCAGTTTTTTAAGATTGCATTTGAAAGAACATTTAAAATGACAAAATAACATCTTTCGTAGAATTTCGTTTCCTTGCTTCATTCTTGAGATATGCAGGTTTGTTTGATATGCAAATGTCATACTTATGACATCACACTGCATAATGACTTTTTGAAAGAGCATCAATTTTAGGATGGTCCAAATATTTTACAAACAACTACGCACGTTTTGTGACCAGTCATGGCTACATGCATGTACGTGAAAATTTTTAAGTTAGTACTTTCGATAAGTACTCTCAAAGAAAATCATACTTTTCTAAAAAGTCATTTTGCAGTGTGATGTCGTAAGTGTCACATTTATCAAACAAACCTGAATATCTCAAGAAGGAAGCAAGGAAACGAAATTCTACGAAAGATGTTACTTTGTCATTTTAAGTGTTCTTTCAAATGCAATCATAAAAAACTGGGGTGAAATTTCGCTGCATTGGCACTTTAAAAAGAAAACGAGCCATCCCGCTAACCAGGCTAGCTCACGAGATCCACGCATGACTGACTGAATAAAGTGCTTGATTGCACTCGTACCGGAATTTTGCAAAAGTGTTTGCATGAAATAAGGATAATGAGCACAATCAAGCATTTCTTCTACACGGAGAATCTTGTAGTCAGATTTATGTTATATTCTCAGACGGACAGACGGACAGACGGACAGACGGACAGACGGACAGACGGACAGACGGACAGACGGACAGACGGACAGACGGACAGACGAACAGACGGACAGACGGACAGACGGACAGACGGACAGACGGACGGACAGACACAGACACAGACACAGACACAGACACAGACACAGACACACACACACACACACACACACACACACACACACACAGACAGACAGACAGACAGACAGACAGACGGGCACGGGCACGGGCACGGGCACGGGCACGGGCACGGCAGGCAGGCAGGCAGGCAGGCAGGCAGGCAGTCAGTCAGTCAGTCAGTCAGTCAGTCAGTCAGTCAGTCAGTCAGTTGCTTTCGCAGGAATATATGTAATAAGCACAAAACCACTTCTATTACATAGATACAAACGTTTTATAAGTCACTGACAAAATTTGTGTCCATTCTCTATTGGATCCGATAAAGACACTCGGCTTCACCTTGTATCTGTATACCCCCCATACAGAACGGCCACTCATTCTGTAAATAGTACTTATCAAATTCATTAACAATTCATAAGGAAAATTTAAAAGAAATGAATGTTTAATCAGGTGTTTGTAAATGCTGTTAAAACATTGATTAATAAAACATCAATGTTTTATCAAAGTTATTAGACACTAGCGGCTCAAATTAATTTTATTCTGAGTTAAAATGATCTTATCTAACGTTTCTTACAACTCTTAAACAAAGTATTTATCATGGACACTTAGAATTTGATAAGTAAGTTAACATATTCGCGTTAAAATCGGTCGCTCATATTTTAACTACTACTTCAAATGCTCATATTCGTGTAAATACATAATATGCTATATATATATATATATATATATATATATATATATTTATATTTATAAAATAAGGTGCCCTCTACGCACGCTCTGATTGGTTGGGCTCCGTGCATGCATTTATAAGAGAACATAAATCATGAATGACGTAAAGTGGCGTAGAATGGCGTCAGCTGGCCGGAAAGCCCGCCAAATTCTAAACTATACCTCACTTTTAGTTTGATTTTTCTTATTATTATTTTATAAAACAAATAAAACATATCGCTCTTGTGCATATGTACTCTTATAAAGATACGTTTGACGTCATTTGAACACGAAAGAAGTGTAAAGGCACTCGGCTATCGCTTCGTGCCTCTACTCAACTTTCGTATTCAAATGACGTCAAACGTGCTTTTATAAGAGTACATATGCACGGAGCTTTATGTTTTATTTGTTAATTATATATATATATATATATATATATATATATATATATATATATATATATATATATATATATATATATACACATGCGGTTTGCCGTCCAAGTTACAAAGGATTTGAGCTGCAATAACACAATATAGTTTTAGCAAAAGCTGTAGCAACACGATATAGTTCTAGCAGTATAGTTATAGCTGTATAGTTTTCGCTTGTGCAGTTTTCATTTCCTTGGTCGCCATCCTTTAATAAACTCCATCAATTTCGTGGAGTGAAAAGAACTGACTTTCAACGACTCCAAATCACTTTCTTTGAGTTTCTTCAATAAATTTCCATCGATCAGTTCGTCTTCGAATGTTTGCACGTAACGGTCCATGTGCAAGTTTTTGAGTAACTGGGCGACCCCCTGTACGCTTAGACACGATAAGTCTAAAGGTATTCTTGAGACGTTGGCGTACTGGCTTTCCATGCCTGGTTTTGATCCAGGTTCTTCTGTTAGCTGAAGATCACTTGTATTCAAGTTACCCTGGTGACAAGATAAAGTTTGGACGTTGTTAAAGTTCGGATTAAGATTAGAGCTAACTTTATTTATACTGGATAATCCTGAGTCTAACCTGCTCTCCTTAGAGGTCTAGTTTAAGGACCATCATTTATTGGTCCAGTGTTACTACCACTGAACTCTATATACAACTGGATGGGCCATTGGGCCGTATTTTGCGTGCCAGTTGTATGATGACGTGACCACTACCCAAGATGGCCGCCACTGGAGTTCATAGCTTTCGTAGATTGAAAACAGACAAAAAGAGTTATTTTAAGAAAATTTAAACGAATGTAATGACACAAGAAGTAGTCATGCAGTAAGATTTAAGACGCTATTTTTTTTTGTATTTGTTTCTGTTACTGAGCTGTAAAACCTTACATTTCGTTGTTTTCCTTCAGTGCCGACAACGAAGAAAGTTCACGATAATATAAACTGAAAAACAGACTATAAAATGTGCGAAGAATTCAATTCCAAGTCTTAAATTGTACCTTTTATAGTAATCTTAATGCCTTAACAATATTTCGTGTTGTGTACTTGCCATCTTTTGACTCTTCGTTGTTAAACAGTGAAAACTAAACGAACCAGCATCTGTTGTTTGCTTTACGGCTTTCCCGACTCCCCCGGCACAGAGTACTTAATATTGCCTCCCCCGGATAATCTGACCGTGCTGACGTCAAGATTGCTTACGCCAGTCAACTTTGGGATTGGGAACAAGTTCTAAGGCCGCAATGCGTCATATGTTCCGCTACGTAAGATGGCGGCGACTGGCACGAAATGTTTGACTGCTGGCCATAGGGAAGGGCCCATCCAGTTTATTTAGAGATCAGTGATTACTACAGGAGGAAACTGAAGTAAACAAAAACTAACTTTGTTTATACTGAATAATCCTATCAGTCATATCTAACTGTTCTTGCTAGAGGTCCAATTAGGAGCATCACTTATTGCTCCGTCCAGTGTTCTTACAGGAGGAAACCAGAGTAAACTAAACTAACTTTATTTATACTAGATAATCCTGAATCTAAATTTGTCTCCCCAGAGGTCCAGTAAAAGCCATCATTCAATGATCCAATGTTACTACAGGACGAACTACAGAAGTATAATAATAATAATTTAATCATTTATTACAGAATCATCCTCAGAAACATGAGAAAATTTTTCATGATGTTTTACACTGCTAAAGTGATGAAAAACATCATGAAAAATTTTCTCATGTTTCTGAGGATGATTCTGTAATAGAATTGAAACACTGCACGTCCTCACGGATAAGCGTTAAGTTGCCGCGAGAATATCTCGTGCACTTAAGTTGGATAGAACTTGCCTCCAATCCCTGTGCGGCTCGATAGCTCAACAGGTAGAGCGGCGGACCGGAATCCCGAAGGTGCGAGTTCAAATCCCGCTTTAATCATTTATATTGCGCACTTTTGCATAACATTATGATCAAATGCGCAGTACACTACATATAGAAAGAACTAAACATTAAAAATTAAGAAATTACTGTTATGCTATTTACAAGTTTATACAATATAACCAGAGTTCCCTTAAAAAGACAAAACATTAAGTATATGCTTGAATAAAATAGTGAGTTTTTAATTGAGTTTTAAACTTATTAAAATTGGTTTCATTCCTAATATGTTCTGGAAGGATGTTCCATGTCCTCGGAGCAGCTGCCGTAAATGATCTATCTCCCAGAGTGGATTTCAATTTGGCCGATGGAGGTTGCAAAACAATACCATTGCCAGAACGAAGATTATAACGTGTATTTTGTTTTATGGTAATAAGATCTTTTAAAGTGTATATGAAACGAAAATTAAGTTTGTCTTATTTGAAAGAACTCTTAAAATAATGGGGAATATCAATTTACAGCTTTTTCATATTTTACTTAGTTCTTGAGATATTTAGACTTATGTGATATTCAAATGAGATAACTCATGGTTCGTTTTTTTCCTAATTAACATATTCGAAAATCGTGAATATTTTTAAGATTATTGATCAAAATCACTTGTAACTTGTCTTTCATGTTTAGTTGCATGAACTGTAGCAATATGCAAAGTTTCAAGTGATTCTGTTCAGTAATCTTAAAAATATTCGCGATTTTCGAATATGTTAATTAGTGAAAAAACGAACCATAAGTTATCTCATTTGAATATCACATAAGTCTAAATATCTCAAGAACTAAGTAAAATATGAAAAAGCTGTAAATTGATATTCCCCATTATTTTAAGAGTTCTTTCAAATAATACATAAAATAATTTAGTTTCATATACACTTTAAGTAAGCAGGCGCTTGTTATACTGAGTAATGTTATCAGTCATATCTAACCTATTCTCCCTAGCGATCCAGTAAGAACCATCCCTCATTGGTCCAGCGTTACTACAGGAGGAACCTTCACTTCACTTCACTTCACTTCACTTCACTTCACTTCACTTCACTTCACTTCACTTCACTTCACTTCACTTCACTTCACTTCACTTCACTTCACTTCACTTCACTTCACTTCACTTCACTTCACTTCACTTCACTTCACGTCCTTAATGTGATACCACACCTCACTCCACACCTCACTCATCTTACTCCTCGCCTCACCTTACCTCACTTCACCGATCACTTCATTTTTGGAGTAAACTAAACTAACTTTATTTATACTGAATAATCATATCAGTTATATCTAAACTGTTCTTCCTAGAGGTCTAGTAAAAGGACCATCCCTCATTGATCCAGTGTTACTACAGGAGGAAACTGAAGTAAACTAAACTATCTTTATTTATACTGGATAACTCTATCAGTCATATGTAACATGTTCTCCCTAGAGGTCCAGTAAGGACCATCCCTCATTGGTCCAGTGTTACTACAGGAGGAAACTGAAGTAAACTAAACTAACTTTATTTATACTGAATAATCATATCAGTTATATCTAACATGTTCTCCCTAGAGGTTCAGTAAGGACCATCCTTTAATGATCCAGTTGAGTGTTACTACAAGAGTAAACTGGAGTAAGCTAAACTATCTTTATTTATACTGGATAACCCTATATCAGTCATATCTAAACTGCATGTTCTCCCTAGTGATCCAGTAAGGACCATCCTTCACTGATCCAGTTGAGTGTTCCTACAGGAGGAAACTGGTGTAATAGTGGATAACCTATCAGTAATTTAAGCTCTTCCATGCAGTAGAGGTCCAGTAAGGGCTATATCCTTCAATAGTCCAGTGTTACTACAAGAGGAAACTGGAGTAAACTAAACTAACTTTATTTATACCGGATAACACTATCAGTCATATCTAAACTGTTCCCACTAGAGGTCCAGTAAGGACCATCTTTCAATGATCCAGTGTTACTACAGGAGGAAACGGGAGGAAGCTAAACTAACTTTATGGATAACTCTATCGGTTATGATGTTTATGAGTTATCTAAACTGTTCTCCCTAGAGATGCAGTAATAGCTATCTCTTATTGTGCAGTGTTAGTACAGAGGGAAAGTGGAGCAAACTAAACTGACTTTATTTATACTGGATAACCCTATAATATAAATGTATCACACTCACCATGTTACCATGGCCACCAGTATTATCTGACGACTTGACGTCGCTGTCACATCTCTGTAGTGACAAGTAGTTGGTGCTTCCTTTCCCATATGCAGAAAGGTCCACTTCTTCATAGATGCCTTGGCCGAACTCGTCCTCCGGGTTGCCGAAGCTCGTCTGGTCAAAATAATGTGCATGGCGAGTGCCTTGGGCATCAAACATATCTGCGGGTGCTAGGTAATAGTCGTCGTTGCTACCGTTTGAAAAATCGTGTTGGGTAGGATGAGAGATGGGTACCCTTGGCGGGAGCTCAGGACATTCCTCTGGACTGATGTCATCAGTCGGGAAGTGTTCCTCCGATGGTGGCGTGGTGACTTCTGCGCATGTCATGGCAATGGGCCTTGGGCGAAGTTTTGGTGATTTTGGAGGTCGCGACGGAGTTTGCGATATAAGTGAAGGGGGGCATTGGGGATCCTCGGGGTGCGGCCGTGGTACAGAAGGAAACGTTGGGGGTTCCTTGGGTTCATCAGCTGCTGGTAGCTCCGAGTCTACTGAGGTAACATGTGTAGGAATAGGATTACTAGCTGTGTTAAATTTTACAGGAGGTTTGGTACCTTGTTGCTTACTTATAGGAAGATTCTTTTTGGAGCCCTCGGCAACAGCTGCTTGGCCAAACGATGACTCGGAGACATTGATGAGGTCAGGTGTAGGTATTTCAGGGTCTGTGACAAAATTGGAGCCTGTGGCTTCTTCGTGAATAGATTTGGGCTGTGTTTGGACTTCTGGTCGAGTCATCGGCGAGTTCATTTGAAGATTTTCTGGGTCAGTGAGGGGCTTTGCATTGCGTTCTTTGCTTAGACGGCTTCCTTGTCTCGGCATTACTTTAGGTTTTACGCTCCCAGCTCGCCGAATATTTTCTTGTCTTTTTGGTTCTTTTGGTTCCTAAAAAAGAAGGGAAAAAAGTTTCTAGTGAATGGATATTAAATTACAATGAATTAACATAAATTATAAATAAATTAACATAAATTAAAAATAAATTAACACAAATTAAAAATAGATTAAAATAAATTATAATAAATTATAATAAATTTAAAATAAATTAAAAACACATTAACGTAAATTAAAGTAAATTAAAATAAATTCAAATACATTAAAACAATTTAAAATAAATTAAATTAAAATAAGAGTCATTCTGTTTATATAGTTATTCTGTATGGATGTATCTGTTATACATTGCTGGTTTGTTTAACTTATTCCTGTCCGATGGCTTCCCTAGAGGTGAATAAAATCGTCTGGCGTGAGCCAGAATAAAATACTAAAGACCTGGTCGGACAGGAAAGAGTTAAGGTTACTGTAGACCTTCGGGTTACGTATTAGGGAAACATTATAGCGGTCCTTCCGTTTATTATTTAGATTGACGTTTTTTCTTGATAACCGCAAACCGCTAGAAACCACGTGACCAACGTCCAGCGGTCAGGTTACACGTCTGTGGTTCACGTTTGTACTGCTAGAACGGCTTCTTGAGGTAAGTGAATTACGGCAAGGTTTTTATGTAACTTTTACTCAACCAACCCACGTTTGGGGTGTAAATTTATACTCTTACATGTCTGTTGTTCTTGAATTACAACGTTTTTGAATTGAACACTGAAGCTCATGTCAATTTTTGGTGAATACGTATGAACGATTGAAAACCAAACATGGCGGCTCGCAACAAGTGAAAATACGAACGCCAATCTAAATGCTCTTTGACACGTCTAACCGCGGTTTGCAGTTTGCGTTATAAAAAAGAACGTCAATCTAAAACTCTCTATTGCATCAGTACCAAAACCTACACATTGTTCGAAAGCTGATATAACTGGCTACGAGACTGCAGCAAAACATTTGGTCATTTTATGAACGCAAACCAAAAATAGCGCTTCTGTTTGTTAAAGTTTTCATTCCAATTCGAAATGCTATAAGCAAACAACTATTTACTATAATGTTCTGAAAATTGGCAGTTTGGTAGATAAATATCACAGCAAAAAAGTGTGTCTGGGTTTGTAAAAATTCCAAATACTTTTAGGGTTATCGAATTTTTACTATTACAGCTAAAACACTATCTCACAGGAGGTTGATTGGACTTGCATAAAAGGCCGTAAAACGATAAATATTGTAGAGGGCCGGCCAAGGCTTCAAAGTATTACTTTTGATGGCATTTTTTGTTACAAGCAGGCAACCATGCTAAATCACATCGGATAGTGTATACTTTGAAGGTGAGGGGTGTTAGCAGTCGTGATTATTGATTTATATACTAAAATTTTGAGCTTTTTGAAAGCACAATGTGATGGATGGGGATATCTGTAAAGTGATGCCTATTTACGTTTGTGTATTATTTGAATTACAAATCCAGAATGCTATCCAATCAGCGTGCCTGAAGTTCTGATTATTCTAATTCGCATAGCTCACAATTATAAACAAACAAGAAACATGGCGCAAATTCGCCTAAATACAACACTTAGAAGAACAGCCACAACAATCTGAAAACTTTTTTTTGCAAGCAGGCAAGTCGCAACCAGCATAGAAATGCAGCTTAGACATTGATCAAGATGACTAGGCCGGTTGCCTTCCTTGTATCACAAGATAGTATCGTTGAACCGGTGAGTTAAATGTCTAAGGATATTATGAGCAATACTATTATTAGCTATTAAAATTATTAGCTCAAAACATTTCTTTGTTTAAAAGCCGTGTGAAAGAAGAAACCTCTTGTCACTTATTCACTTACTAACACAAAGTAAATAATGCGCTTTTTATTTGTTTAAAAATAAAAAAACATGATTTCCTTTGCAGAATATATCTGAAAGCCCTCATAAAATGCTTTACTTTCAGCGAATAAAAAAAAATAAAAAAAATTATAGTTTGAAGATCTACAGTAACCTTAAATTAGATTTTTTCTTACTACTATACCCCACGAGTTCACGTACAGTAAGACTCTTTGTTGCTGTCAGGCGGGAGTGTCTTGGCGGTAATGGAGGCGAGGCGATTTCTGGTAGATCTTCGATTGGTTTAAGAATTTCTGTTGATTTTCCGCTTTTCACAGTTTGTTGTTCTCCGGGGATACTTTGGAATAAACTCTGAATAGATGTGTAATTATACTCTGTTATGCTATCGCGTCGCTTGAAAGCGTTCAGTTGTTGACTGTTTGGCAAGTTCGACACATCGAATCTCTTGTGCAGTTTTGCGACTACGTCTTGGTACGAATCCGCGTTTTCTCGAAGCCCTTTTGCGACGGTCACCTTGACTGGCAAATCTTTTGGTATTTCGTAGCAAAACTTGAATTCGTCGCTTTTTCCTACCGTAGTTGCAACCACCAACACATCTTCTATTTCTTCGATGATCGTTACTTCACCCGTGCTCGTTACAAGCCTCAGAGATTCCTTAGTTTTTGTATCCATGTTTCCCTCGCCTTTCGTACTCAAGAATCGTACTCTCACCGGAAAGTCGAACGTGCTTTTCAAATCGGTTAGACGGAATGTTCTCCAGTCGAGCAAGGGGGTGAGGACCGCATTACATTTGGAAGAGAACGTCGAGGTCAGACCACTTGCTAAGTTCTTAAGCTTCGCTTTTTTGTTTTTCTTATCGATGCTCAGAATCTCGAATAATTCCTCGTCCTTCATCGATTCGTCCTTGTTCTCGGTATCTTCGTGCCCTCGAACAACCTGAATGTACTTAACCTTGGAGAAAACACACGCCAGCTCTTCCACTCTGCAGTTGTTGTTCTTCAAGTTGAAGTCGTCTGCTCGGGGAAGTACATGAACCATGTTAAGACAATTGATAGGAATTGTTATCACATTACCTTGGCTGTCTTCGGCTGAGAAGACCTTAGTCACTCGTATATCGTGTAGAGTTAACACCTCGCCGTGTCCCAGGTTTCTGCTGTCCGCCCCACCGTCGTAACCTTGTATCACGCGAATGATTTGCGGGAGCGTGTGTTCAGCGAGACATCTAGCTAACGTGTGACTCTGCTCAGCCCACACAAACGATTCGGCTAATTCCTCTTCGCTCAACTGATCCATTATACCCAAACTGGATAATGCTGAGATATAAGTGAGAAATACCCAGCCAACTCTTTACTTTATCGATGCTATGGGTGTTAATCCTATAACATTTTGGGCTGAATATCGTGGCAGATTAGGAACGTCGCTACTGGTATAGAACTAAGACCATCCTTCCCAGTCAGTAAATTAATATTTGTTTCAGAAAGTCGAGCCAGAAAATTCCGTTAAACAATGTAAAGACAATAACTTCAATTCTCACGCGATAGGAGGTGACCTAATGCAAGCGGGAGGTCAATAAATGACATATCTTAATGTCAGAAACAAACATAAACAGAGCTGAATTAATGTATGTATATACAGTTATAAGCTAGATTTTGCTTCTTATTTCAAGGTAACTTAACTATAGTATGTGTTATGCATTATTTTTGAAACTTATTGCACTAAGTTATAAAATTGGGTGTAATTATTCGGTAGATTTTAGATAATGAGATATACTGAAGTTTTGAGTCAGTGTTTCAGTATTTTCAAGATCAGGCATGTCGGTAAATTAAAAGAGCAGGGTGGCGCAGGCGCTCGTTAAAGGTCATCATCATCATCATCACCATCATCATCATCATCATCATCATTATGATCATCATCACCATCATCATCATCATCATCACCATCATCATCACCATCATCACCATCATCATCATCATCATCATCATCATCATCATCATCATCATCATCACCATCACCATCATCATCACCATCACCATCATCATCATCATCACCATCACCATCATCATCATCATCATCATCATCATCATCATCATCATCATCATAATATAAGCTTTATTTAAAATCAAGATATTACATGTAACTCGCTATCCCTTCATTATTAACAATGCTCTTCCAGGGAACCGTGTTAAAACAAGCGAATATTGAGAATATTGAAGAGAAAATTATAATTAAACTAATTAACTAAATAACTAAAGCTTTATAAAGCTTCGTTTAGCAGCTTCAGTGCGAGGTCTATAGGAATAAATATATATCATTAGAGCTTCCTCTTAAGTTATAAGAATAAACATTGGATGTTGGTTCAAACATGGATTTAAGCCATCCTCGTTCCAAGGGCCTCCTCGTTACACTGGGAAATCGGAGGCCCTGGTCAGATGAAAACGATTGAAGCGCGTGATTGGCTGGACGAAGGTGTCTAAAACAGGAAGTGGGCAAATATATTTTCAACTGTCAAACAACGATGTGAATAGAGTGAAGATTATCGCTCAGTAACACCGAAAAAGTCTACAAATAAAGCCAACAAAGTAGGATTCTTAAAGCGAATTGGAACTGCGATGAGTTTCATCATTTAACTCTCAAAATCGAACTATTTTAGACATAGCGTGACTCGGTGACTCATTCGTCGGCGACGGCAAATTATATTCGTAAACAACCTACGTTTGAAAAGCATTTTGGTAAGCGAAATTGTGCTATTTTGTCCAGCGGGAAGAACAGTAAACACCAAACCTTTCGGACGTCATAACAAGGCAACTTTTCTTGAAATAGCTGAGTGTATCTCGTTTGTTTCATTATATTATGTCCATTGTCGCACCCAGGGCGATGTGATATATTCAATTTACTCAATGTCCTACAATCTAGGACATCCGGCCTCCAGTGTACCGATTTCCCAGTGTACCGAGGAGGTCCTGGGAACGAGGATGGGATTTAAGCCTGGTAGGATGGAGATTATTTCTAGCTTTGAATGCACTAATTGCCAATTGTTTAGTGCGTTTTTGTTCGAGAGTATCCCATCCAAGTGTATCTAAAGCCTAGTTCTAGATGCATGTTAAAACAGGAAGTACAGCAGCATGTTAAGTAATAAAGAACTTCTGCATTGTTCTTTATTACTTAACATGCATCTAAATCATAAATCGCCGATCATCGGCGACGTGAGAACTAGGCTTTCAATCGTAATTGTTGTAAGACTTGATCGACGACAGTCGGCGACTGAATTACAACAATTACAACTATATGGAAACCAGGCTTAAAATATCAGGAGATCTAACGCTATAATCCGAGTATGTTATTAGTCTTCCCGCCCTATTTTGCAATATTTCGCAAAAGATCACTTAAGGTGGCTCCATACAGTTTCTTGAAAAATGGAAAATACAAGTTTGAGAGTCCAAAACACGTGATTAAACAATTCGGAAAAATAATAAAACTAAATGTTATGCATAGTTAAACAGTCGAACAATCAAAAACTGTTATCAAATAAATAGCAACAGTTGTTGCTATGGCAACAATGGCATTTCAAAATGGCTGCCAATTACCCTTAAAACTAATTTAATTCGAGAAAAACTTTGGTGACGCCCATTTTGTTTTTCATTAAAACTTTCCTGGAAGTATGAAGAATCAATAGGCCTATTTAAAAAAAATTCTGTAGAACGAAATTTTTTAAAAATTAACAAACATGATTTTTCCGGAAATAAAATTATTCCTTCTACAGAATTTTTTTTAAATCGGCGTATTGATTACTCATACTTCAAGAAAGGTTTTAGTGAAGAAAAAATTGGGGGTCACCAAAGTTTTTTTCGAATTTAATTGGTTTGAAGGGTAATTGGCAGCCATTTTGAAACGTCATTGTTGCCATAGCAACAACTGTTGCTATTTATTTGGTAACATATTTTAATTGTCAGAATGTTTAATTATGCATAACATTTAGTTTTATTCTTTTTTGGAATTGTTTATGGATGTGTTTTGGACTCTCAATCTTGTATTTTCTATTTTTCAAGAAAATGTGTGGAGCCACCTTAAACGGCGATTGTATAAACAACTATAATTAACATTGGACAGTATAATAGGTTTTTTAATATATTTTAGTATATTTAGAGTATTTGCTGAGTATTTGCAGGGGCGTAGCCAAGGGGGGGCGAGGGGGGGGGGGGGGGGGGGGACCCCCCCCCCCAATGGTCACCAACAACGTCCTCGTGAAAAGTTTAAATCCGTGGAGAAACTTGTAAGGGGGGGGGGGGGGGAGTACGGTTGTTTTAAGTCCAAGTGAGTAGATAGTTGACGTGTTATACATATTGCAGGCATGCATATGCTATAAATTACAATAGTAAGGGTCTATACAAAATGCTTCCAACCTGTTTTTACATTTACAACTTGTCTATAAATAAATCTAAAGATATTCTCACGTACATGTATCATTCTATGTTCTGGTTTGATTTCAACAAAATTATGTAATTTATTGCTTTCAGATTACTCTTAAATACTTGCCTCAAAATGCAGGAAATAGTGTTTCCCAGACCCTAGAAATCCAAAATTTTCCGGGGGGGCATGCCCCCGAACCCCCCTAGGAGACCGAGGTTCTCGCCCCCCCCCCCAAACCCAAGACTCTGGCTACGCCCCTGAGTATTTGAGCTTGAAAAATAACGCCTTTTTACATGCATCTGACGTAATAGATTACATAAACAAGAACACTTGTCCGAACAAAACTAGATTAGAAGACATTGCAATCAAGACTGAATCTGAAGAGAAAAGCAAATGCCTCGCCGCTGCACAACACTTGCTATGATGTTTACGTCGGAAAAGCAATCAAGCGAGCAACTGCGACATCACTCCTACAGCTTCAGTGTGGAAATATCATTGAAGCAACAGTCCAATAATGATTGTAGTAAATTCAGTATGCTTGAATAAAAAGACACATTTTACTGTGATGAAGGACTCTGCTTGAAACGTCAGTATTTCGTTATCAAAACTATTCTCAGCACTTTACCATCTTTTCACTGTGCTCTATCTAAAACATTGCCCACACAGCACTCTACATTTTACTATGATGAAGGACTCTGCTTGAAACGTCAGTATTTCATTATCAAAACTATTCTCAGCACTTTACCATCTTTTCACTGTGCACTATCTAAAACACTGCCTACACAGCACTCTACATTTTACTCTGATGAAGGACTCCACTTGAAACGTCAGTATTTCGTTATCAAAACTATTCTTAGCAGTTTACCACCTTTTCACTTAGCTCTACCCAAAACACTGCGTAAATAACACTCTAGTTCTTCATTGTGATAAAGGGTTCTACTGAACTTCGCTATCTCGAACCAAGGACGTAGCCAGGATTTTGAAAGTTGGGGAGCCGAAATCAAAATAAATTTTTAGGGGGATCCGGGGCATGCTCTCCCGGGAAATTTTGAAATCTAAAGTCGCTGAAATGCCATTTCCTGGCTTTTGGAGGAAGATTTTACAGACTCTAAAGGTTAAAAAACGTCATATAAAATACTCAAAACACGCAAACGTCACATAGATACTCAAAATGCATACACTCAGTAGATTGAATACACTGTTTACAGTTTATTTCCTGACACAATTCATATTGCATCAGTTTGTAGTTACATGTCTGTTCACTGTTGTTTTATATCAAAAGGGGTGCCATCTCGAACAAGAGTTGGTTTCCCTTCATCATATTTTTTCACTCTTTTACAGTAGAATTTATCCCCTTATCTCGAACTCCTGCATGTCATCTGAAACTGTTTTTCCTTCCGTTGAGAGCTTGAAAGTTCCTGACTGTATTGATTGATTGACAACTTTATTCAATGAGGATAACACTTAACAGTAAAAAACTGAAAAACTCGTGGTCCTCCAAATTACAATGTATGAGCAGATGAAACAATATAAGATTAGAAAAACAAAACGAATAGTCATTTAAAAATTGGGGAGCACGGTTGGCGTGTGCTGTTAGGGCGCTGCCTCTCACCAGTAGTTAAGCCCGATTGGATGGGGTTAGTACTTGGATGGGTGACCGTCTGGGAATAACCCCGTTCTCGAGCTTGAGACTCATGTGAGTAGAGAGTTTAGTTGGTCTCTCCTGTGCTTCGAGGGTTTTTCACCGGGTTCTCCGGTTTTCCTCCCTCCGTAAAACCAACACCTAGGTCTTAGCTGTAATTCGTGGGCCGATATGTGTCGTATGGCGGCTGCCTGAGCGCCTTTAATATGCCTTCGACTCGGCCATATTGTCAAAAATTATTGTAAGGCGCATTTGAAAACCCTATATAAATACATGTCATTATTATTATTATTATTATTATTATAATTATACAAATTAAGAGATAAATAGAAAACTAAATAAAAAAATAAATAAAATTAGTTAATTGTCAAAAAAATGTTTTCTAAGAGCATATCTAAAAGAATTTACAGAATCTTTCTTGCGAAAAGTAATTGGGATGTTGTTCCAAAGTCTTGAAGCTTGGACTTGGAAGGTTCTGCCTCCATCCGATTCACGGATATATCGTGGGCCGATCAAGTTGATGTTAGAATACCTTCCAGAATCCAGAACGGCCATTAATAAGAAAAATTAGTAATTAAATAAAGGTTCTGTAATCATGCCAGTTGACAGAGGATCCCCTATACTTTTCGCCTGAAGCGTGATTGCATGGGTTATTTTACTCCCGTGAAACGTGATCGATGATTTCAGTTTAATACGTGACCGTAATTAGGTTTCAAATTTTTTTACATGGACGTGAAAGTAACTTTTGATTTAACCGTGACCCGTGAATGAAGGCTAGAATTAAGCGTGATTCGTGAATCGTCTGTTTTCGTGAACAGTTTTTTAGGATTTATGGAATTTCCGTTGTTTGTCTTGTCTGTCTTCGAAGTTGAACGCCGGAATAGCGTGTACTTGATATTTTACGCTAGCTACTTACAGATTATTTTGACTATTTTACTCTGACTAACTCCAGACGATTGTACTCGTCAAACGGAGACCTTCATGAGACAAAGATAATAAAAAGCGACGCCAGGCGCAATTTTGCATGATCGTAGTGTTTACAGACCTTTATAATGGACTACAAGGACAGAAAGAAATCTTTTAAACTTGCTGCATCCTTCTGAGATTGAAGAGAAAGACTTCGAGAATGCGAAATATTATTAACTCTTTCTTGTCCGAATCGGTCTTTAGTGTTTTATTCTGGCTAACGCCAGACGATTTTATTCACCTCTGGGGAAGCCCCCGGACAGGAATGAGTTATAAACTATCTCTTTATAAACTATCTCTTTAACTCTTTCTTGTCCGAATCGGTCTTTAGTATTTTATTCTGGCTAACGCCAGACGATTTTATTCACCTCTGGGGAAGCCCCCGGACAGGAATGAGTTATAAACTATCTCTTTATAAACTATCTCTTTAACTCTTTCTTGTCCGAATCGGTCTTTAGTTTTTTATTCTGGCTAACGCCAGACGATTTTATTCACCTCTGGGGAAGCCCCCGGACAGGAATGAGTTATAAACTATCTCTTTAATCAGTCAGATGATGCGAAATACTTACTCCGTGATTACGGCTTGAATTTCTTTTGTATTTTTACGTGAATCGTGACTGCCTCGATTTTTGTGTGAACGTGAAAGAGTTTTTGCGATTTTTCGTGACTCGTGGAAAGACTAAATATTTTTTCGTGAATGCATTTTGTGAATGGGTATAGGGGATCCTCTTGGCACACGTGTAGCGTCCAGAGCGATGGGGACCTTGTTCTTAGTTTGTAGTCGTGTTTGTATAATTGACGTGTGTGTTTGTGTGAACATGAATATACTTGATAAAGTTATTCGATCTTGCGATGATTATGTTGATCTTGTCCAAATTATGCAAACAGTTTCCAAGTTATAATAGTTGTTTCTCTTTATCAATTTTAATTCCAAATGTTTTAGATTCTTTATTTTTTACTACTACATGAGTCTTCAAATTCTTTTCTCAAATTCTTTTCTTAAAAGAAAAAAAAATCACTCCAGAGTCCATTAATTTGCTAATATAGCAGTCAGGTCTGCTATTGTGCTTTTTTTGAGTGTTTTTGTAAATATAGTTAGTACTTAGTTATGCAATAGCTTGCTAAATGTGGGTGGGTTGTTATTGCATGTTTTATTTTATATAATAAAAATGATGTTGATGTACTGTATAATAAACGAGCAGGAGTGTTTTATCAGATATAAAGACACGAGGCGAAGCCGAGTGTTTTTATATCTGATAAAACACGAACTGCGAGTTTATTATACGGCTTCAAAAACGAACCACTTAGTAAGTTGATTGGCGGAGTTAGTTTGAAAAATAACCTTGTCTAAGCCGAGAAAATCAAAGCTAAAGTTTATGTAAATCAGGAGAAATCTTTATCACATATAAAGATACAATACGGTCATGATTTTCTTTTGTGTTTTCCTCATGAATTACCATTAATAATTCATGTTCAAAGCTTACATGCAATGTTCATTTAATGAACAAAAATACAGCTTATGGCAAAAATACATTTAATGAATAAAAAATACAGCAAAAATACATTTAATGAATAAAAAATACAGCTGCAGTAAACGTCAATGTGTACAATAATAATCAACACATACAAGAGTATTATGAATATTGTAAAAGCTCTATCAAGCCCCACCCAGGTTTTTTTAATTTTTGACCTTGTAGAGGAGTAGCTTAAGAGCTTTTACAGTAATCACACATGTCAGATTGATATGAATAGTGGCAGCTAGATCAAAAAAACTTTTTTTTTATATAATATATATTTAGTTTATAATTATAAATAAATAAATAAATAAATAAACAGACTGCAACAACTGGGAAAGTAAACCCAACACTTGGCATGTAGTTTTCTGGTAAGTCATTCCTGCTTAGGCTCTTAATAGTATATGGCTCACCAAACCATTCCTTAGTTCATTTTTTGATGCTCCTTTTGCTATACCATTGACAGGGCTTGTTTTGCATCCTTAGTTTCTATGAGATAAATGAAAACCATCCTCGTCACCATTTTGTACAAAGTTAAAGAAGTCTACGCCTTTTTCAGGTCAAATTCAGAAACTTCCAAACGAATTTCAGACACTTCCAAATGATATTCAGATTGTCCAAATGAATTTCAGACATTTCCAAATGATATTCAAATTTTCCAAATGATATTCAGACATTTTCAAATGAATTTCAGACATTTCCAAATGATATTCAGACATTTCCAAAATGAAGCGAGAGGCTAAAGTTCGCTTGAACAGTAAATAGTTCGGATCAGCTGAGGGAACACATATACCTTTTTTGCCCTGCATTACTCAATAAAAAACATTCAATTGCACTCGTTGAAATAACAACATCACTTTATTATTAGCGCGAAACGACATTCAATACCGCTTCTGTAACATATCAATAGCATTGATTACATAAAGTGCTATTTTTATTTCAATAAGTGCACTTGAATGTTTTTTATTGAGTAATGCAGGGCAAAAAAGGTATATGTGTTCCCTCAGCTGATCCGAACTATTTACTGTGCAAGCCTCTCGATTCATTTTGGAAATGTCTGAATATCATTTGGAAATGTCTGAATATCATTTGGAAAATCTGAATATCATTTGGAAATTTCTGAAATTCACTTGAATTATCTGAAATTCACTTGGAAAGTTCTGAAATTGATCTGAATTATCTGAAGTTCGTTTGGAAGTTTCTGAATTTGACCTGAAAAAGGTGTAGTTCAAGCATGAAGTTACAAAAAATTATTAATGGTTTATTTTGTATATGTATGTATAATTAATATTAATATTAGAGAATATCCAATTACAATATCTCATGACTTGTTCATCGTGCTGTTAGCTACCAAAACAGTTTCCCTGCTGTTTCTTTACAATGACACGGAGCTTCTAAACAGGTTTACTAATAATGAGATAAAATCAAAATGCTGTTCACTAATGCTGTTCTTGTTTATTCAAATCAATCACCTACCAGTTCACTGCTTGGAAAACTGATCAAAAGCTATCCTTATCTACCTTTATGTTACAGTAAAAACCCACTAACAAGAACCTACCACTACTGTATTAAGAACCCCAGGCAGAAATTAAGATGTTGATGTTGTTGAACATTGTCGTGATATGGCAGTTGTCGTGCAGTAAAGAACATCATTTACAATCTGCTGTTGTGTCTTTCTACCACGGCCTGCATGGTCGGCAATCAACACACTCAGGTTAACAACCCCGGCTGTAAATCGGCAAAACGTTACACATGGATTTCTTTGAGAAATAGAGGACATAAACGCAACTAACTGAAGTTCATTCCTGACGAATTTGTTTTCCTGTTACCATGAGAGCCCGACTACGCCATTAATCTCTATCTCACCAGGATACCATAGAAATTACCAAATTATATTAGATTAATCTCGGCCGGAACCATTTTTGATAAGGTTGGTTTTGGTAAACAGAACTGCAGCACACGATGTCTACTTCAAGTACCGAGTCTTATAGTCTGAGTGAGTTTGTGGACGTTTTTGAACTGCCGCAAGACGTTCTCGTAACGGAGGGCTTTTCTGGACATAATGATAACACGGCGATCGGTACAGGAGATATATTGGGCCTGTTGCGTGTCAAAACTGTCTGCTATGTGTCTGGTGTAACATTCCAAGACAAGCATGAAGTCCATATTCCACTTGATTGCCAACAGAAAGTCGAAATTCCCGCTCGTCTGCATTCAAGGGACGGACCGGTTGAAACGGTAAAAGAGTTTGTCGATCGCTATATACAGCATATAAAGTATGTACGTGTACTTCGCAATGAAAGTTTGCGGAACGCGGAAGTCATAAAAGCTGGCGAAATTTTGGAAATACTTTTCATCGACAGTGCAGATGAGACCTTGGTGGCCGTTGATAGCCAAGAGTGTGAAGTGCGTCTTCCGATGAGTTGTTCAGCAGGTTTCAGTTTGCTCAATTATAGGGAAGAGTATTTACTTAGCGAACTGCTCAGCAAAGATCTTCTTCCCATGAGCGTTCGATTCGTCGGTTCAGTTCCGGCTAAAATCAGGGAGACATTCATTGAAAAAGATCATAGCCACAATCTGGGAGTTTTCTATGTGGAAAAGGGAGTTTTTGAACAACGTGGCGTGGAGGTGACGTGGCGTGGAGGTGACGGATCGACCTCGTGTTTTATTCTGAATGATACTGATATCAGTGTTTCGCTTCTGGGTAGGTAGACAAAATGGTGGCAATAATATCAGTAATAGTCACAGCAGCAGCATGAACATCATCAACACGATCATCAACATCATCGTCGTCGTCATCATCAACAACATCATCATTGTTGTCATCGTCATCGTCATCATCAACATCATCATCGCCATAATCATCTCTTTAGGGACTTTAAAAAGCAAGCTAAGTTTTATAATCTAAAGAAGTCACGGTTAACTGCATGACTATTACATTTGATATTTGAAGCTAGTTTAATGACTTCCAAAACGCCCCAGTATTGCTAAAATGATTGTATTGAAGTCAATCTTAAGTAACAGTTCTCCTGAGTTGACGTCATCCTAAAGACGTGAAAATGCTCTGAGTGGTGGTGTATAAAGAACGGGGAGGCTGTTAAGATTACTCTTGGGACTAAAAATTATTCATTCTCTTTGTTTAGCCAAAATCATCATCGTCGTCATCATCATCATTATCATCGTTATCAACAGCATCATCAACAACAATTACATCATTATCATTATCATCGTCAACAACATCATAAACATCGTCATCAACATCTTCCTCATCATCATTGTTATCATCGTCTTTATCATCATCATTATCATTATCGTCAACTCATCGTTGATCTTCATCATCAACAACATCATCATTATTATCATTATCATCATCAACAACATCATCGACATCATCAACATCCTCCTCCTCATCATTGTCATCATCGTCTTTATCATCATCATTATCATTATCGTCAACTCATCGTTGATCTTCATCATCATCAACATCATCATCAAACATGGCGACGGGGAGCACGGGTGGCGTGTGCTGTTAGGGCGCTGCCTCTCACCAATAGTTAAGCCCGGTTGGATGGGGTTAGTACTTGGATGGGTGACCGTTTGGGAATAACCCCGTCCTCCGCCAGCTTGGGACTTATGTGAGTAGAGTTTAGTTGGTCTCTCCTGTGCTCCGAGGGTTTTTCGCCGGGTTCTCCGGTTTTCCTCCCTCCGTAAAATCAACACCTAGGTCTTAGTTGTCTACACATAGGAGCTGGTTTGGTGTCAATTGGGACGAAAGTTCTGTTCCTCTCTCCTGCCACACGTTAAGTGGCAAATTTAATAAATTCAAATTCAAAATAGATGAAGATGATTATCATGGTGATATAAATCATAGATACAATAACATTAATCATCGTTATCTACCTTACGGCCCTTGCTGTAAAGAATAATAAGTGATAGATAAGCATGAGTATTCTGCATAAGTTATTATCATTGTTCGTTTTTTGTATTCCGTACTGAATAACTGTTTTGTTGTTGCGGGTTTTCCAGACAAAAATACAGAAGGAAATCAATCCTTATTTGACAAGAGCTCCGAACACCGGCGAGTCTGTGGAAGCGAATCTGACGACGAAGAACATAAAACGGGAACTAACTTTAGTTTAAAGGAGAATGTATTAAGTTTAAGCAAGTTTCTAAGCACCAAGTTGCGACGGTGTAAATCGAGTATTAGCAAACTGTCTGGTGAAGATCGTGGCGCTGCAGCAGAGGATTCTGTAATTCAAGAAAAAGGTACGTGCTGATATGTACATATAGCGATACATGTACATACACATACAGTGTGTATCAAAAAAATTCGCACCCTTAGAAAATAAATTAGCATTCTTTTCAAACAACCTATTGTAGTAGTTTGAAAGCCCTAGAAGCGCTGAGTTATAAATTAATCAGCACATAAGTTAAACAGGAAGAGAAAAAGCTTTTAAATATTTTCAGCGTGCATACACTTCAAGTTATCTTAATTTCCCAGGTGTATAAGACCGTGTTTTTTTGGGAACGGCTAAACAGAGAGTTAATAAATCGGAGAGTTAAGATTGGAGAGTTAACTTTGAGCCACGCCCACTTTTTTCAATGACCACACCTAATTTCTTAACTCTCCTGATGTTTTTTTTGGACTAACGTCAGAGAGTTAGTTTTAAGTTAACTCTTTTCCTTCAAAAAGTAAAATAAGGCGCGGGAGTTAACTTTGTCTTAAAAATTTCTGAGTTCCAATACTAATAGTGAGATAGTCTTACCTAATACAACGAAGATTCTAAAATTTGAAGTCTTTCTTGCCTTACTTTCGTTTTTTGGACACAACGTTCTCCCGGGCAAAATGTCAGCGTCGTTGACTATTAGTAATTATAAGAACGTAACTCCTGTGAGAAACGAAGAGTAATTTACTTTTTGAAGGAAAAGAGTTCAGTTAAAACTAACTCTCTGACGTTAGTCCAAAGACAACATTGGGAGAGTTAAGAAATTAGGTGTGGTCGTTGAAAAAAGTGGGTGTGGTGGGGGTGTGACTCAAATTTAACTCTCCGAAATGTTAACTCTCCGATATTAACTCTCTGTTTAGTCAAACCCTGTTTTTTTACGCATCCGTGGCTCAGAAGTGTTTAGAACTTTCGAACTACTACAATAAATTGTTTGAAAAGAATGCTAATTCATTTTCTAAAGGTTCGAATTTTTTTGATACACACTGTATAGATATATACATAATAATACCATGATCACCTCGGATTCTTTTGTTCACCGAGGGAATGTAAACCTCGTATTTCCCTCATCGCTCATGCAAGAGGGAAATTTATCCTTTATCTTTTAATTTTCCCGTGCATGTTGATAAGAGAAAATTAGAAGACAAAGAAATCCTTTGTCTTCTTCTAAATTTCCCGCTTGCATATATTTTCCCTCATCAACATGCACGGGAAAATTAGATGCAACTTCTCTGATCAACCGTGTAAATTTCCTGTCGGTAAGATTCTCAAAGTTTTCCTCGGCGATCATAATATTACAAGTTTGTAATGACATGACTTTTCGGGAAATTAGCGATTAAATTTCCCCTTTTGCCTCGAGAAGTCCTCGGGCCGCTGCGGGAAATTTAATCGCTAATTTCCCTCAAGTCATGTTATTACTTATAATTAGTTATAGACATTTAAGAAATAAAGGACGTGTCGCGTGCGATTATGAGTTATAATGCACGAGAGATGCGTGTAAAGCACGAGGCGATAGTCGAGTGTTTTACTAGCTTCTCGAGTGCATTATAACTCGATAATCACACAGCGACTAAGTTTTTTATTTCTTTTATTAAATAATGACTTTAAATTGTCAACAAACTCAAGAAAATTAAACCAAAAAACAGTTTGCCTTTGTTTCTTATTGTTTTCACAGCGCCGCACGTTCCTTCTCCATCACCTGATATTACGTCAGAAGAAAGTGACGCCGCCGAATACGCCTACAAGCCACTGCCCAGTCCGCCACATTGTGATCCGGCACTTTCAGAAACAACCCAGACCTACGAAGAAGTACAAGGGCGTCAGTCAGTCGCTGCAAGCTCTTCCCCTTTCTCGCCAAAGCGGCCATTATCGTCATCATCTTGTACTTATGAAGAGGTATCGCAAACAAGCGAACATGTGTACGAGGAGTTTCATGTACGGAAGCCAAGGGTTGCGATTCCTTTTCCTCGCTCGCCGACGCGGCCGTTTTCGCCGCACGTCCTGCCAGCAGCACCCGCCACTTCAACAGAAAGTGACGCGCATCATGCCAAGAAGCCATTGCCGAGCCCGCGATCCTTGAAAGGCCCCAATGCAGCAGTCTCGCCAACAAACAACAACCAAAGCGAGGATATTTACGACGATGTCAAAGTGCATAAGCCAGGAGAGGAGAACTTCCTCCACCACAAGCTGACGCCGCCATTTTTGCCCCAATCGGCACCCCCCACTTCGAAGAAAATCAATAATCCCAACAAACCACCACCATCCTCGACAGGCCCCCACTCAACAGGCAATGTGTACCAGGATCTTAAAGAGCACAAGCCAGTTCCTGGGAGCTTCTCAGCTCCCTCCCCCAACTTTCCGCCAACACTAGCCCATGCTCACAAGTATCCCAAGAAGCCATCGCCGAGACCGCTATCTACAAAAGGCCCCGCGCCAGCCGTTTCCGAAAGAAAACGCAAGCAGACTGTTGATACCTGCACGGAACTGCATGAACGCCCGCAAATCGCCTTCGTCGCTCCCTCCGATTTGCCGAAACGCGACAATTTTACCGATATACCTCTAGATCTGTCAGGACTTTCCGGCAGGGATGTGGTGTCATTGCTGGAGAGAATGAAATTGGGACAGTACGCCGGGAAGTTTCTTGCTGAGCAAGTTAACGGCAGTTCGTTGAAGGACGTGGATGTCGATGTGCTTATCGACCACTTTGGCTTAACTACTTACCATGCTAAAAAACTATCAAAATTCGTCAAAGGATGGAGACCTAAATTTTCCAGCACCAACACGGATGACGGTACTTACGAAACGGTGGTGGCTTAAAGGAATGATTCAAAAGGGCCCTCCCAGTCCTTTCAGTGCATTTCTTAACTATAGTAGCGTCTAAAAGCCTCCCTCAGTCTTATAGGGTCTATAATAGACAGAATTTTTTTTTTGTCGCTTAACTATGGCTATGCTGGCTATAAAGATGACCCAAAAATACCTTTACGCTCCTTCACGCCCAACAGCTTCGTTTTCTGTCTCTGTTGGTCGGTCGGTCGGTCTGTCTGTCTGTCTGTCTGTCTGTCTGTCTGTCTGTCTGTCTGTCTGTCTGTCTGTCTGTCTGTCTGTCTGTCTGTCTGTCTGTCTGTCTGTCTGTCTGTCTGTCTGTCTGTCTGTCTGTCTGTCTGTCTGTCTGTCTGTCTCTGTCTGTCTGTCTGTCTGTCTGTCTACCTGTCTGTCTGTCTGTCTGTCTGTCTGTCTGTCTGTCTGTCTGTCTGTCTGTCTGTCTGTCTGTCTGTCTGTCTGTCTGTCTGTCTGTCTGTCTGTCTGTCTCTGTCTGTCTCTGTCTGTCTCTGTCTGTCTCTGTCTGTCTCTGTCTGTCTGTCTGTCTGTCTGTCTGTCTGTCTGTCTGTCTGTCTGTCTGTCTGTCTGTCTGTCTGTCTGTCTGTCTGTCTGTCTCTGTCTGTCTCTGTCTGTCTGTCTGTCTGTCTGTCTGTCTGTCTGTCTGTCTGTCTGTCTGTCTGTCTGTCTGTCTGTCTGTCTGTCTGTCTGTCTGTCTGTCTGTCTGTCTGTCTGTCTGTCTGTCTGTCTGTCTGTCTGTCTGTCTCTGTCTGTCTCTGTCTGTCTGTCTGTCTGTCTACCTGTCTGTCTGTCTGTCTGTCTGTCTGTCTGTCTGTCTGTCTGTCTGTCTGTCTGTCTGTCTGTCTGTCTGTCTGTCTCTGTCTGTCTCTGTCTGTCTCTGTCTGTCTCTGTCTGTCTGTCTGTCTGTCTGTCTGTCTGTCTGTCTGTCTGTCTGTCTGTCTGTCTGTCTGTCTGTCTGTCTGTCTGTCTGTCTGTCTGTCTGTCTGTCTGTCTGTCTGTCTGTCTGTCTGTCTGTCTGTTTATCTGTATGTCTTCATGTTTATCTGTCTGTCTGTCTGTCTGCTTGTCAAGAGTATTAACCCGATTTTTATGTGACTTCGTAAATGGGTTGGCCATAGACCGAGGACCAAATTTTGGTTGAATTTAGTTTAGCTGCTTTAGGAATTTCACAAAAATCTGACTGTAAGAAAGTACTCATCGCCTTGTATTATGCAAATCTTTATTGTTTACAACTTAGCTACAATGGATTTACCTGTAGAGTCTCGAATGTAATCGGGGAGGCTACTTTCAGAATTAGTCTAAGGGTGGCTACTTTAAGAAGGACGGTTACCTTCGGGTTGCTATTTTTAGTATTGGCCACCTTGGCCGATACTACATGGTAGTCTTCATTTTATTTGATTGTTTTATTTTTGTTAAATGACAATAGCGGAGTATAGTTACTTTTTATCTACATTAATAATAGTCTTACTCTACAAGTTCAGGTATTAGATACTAGTGTTCATACAAGTGAATGTATATCAACTAGCATGAATAAATGGAAGACCACGATTCTTAAATAAATTAATACCAGAGATTACAGTATTTACTCGCCGCCCGCGATTAAGCGCCGCATATGAGCGCAAAAATATTAAAGAGCGCCGCCCTCGAATAAGCGCCGCGCTTTTTCGCAACAATGCGATGCTTAATCGAAGCACTGTCAGACAGAATTGTTCGAGAAGCCAAACTAGAAACTAAAAAACAACTACAGTACATCCCAATCTTAAATCAGACTCGGAAATTTATTCTCCTGTATTACAGTGTTTTAAGTTGAAAGTGAGTATATTTCAATGCTCTCCCATTTAACTCATGTTTATTTTGTCGTTAACATTTCTTGTTATCGTCTACAAACTAGAAATACATGAACGCAACAACCCCTCGCCCGCTTTATATGCATTTTTTTAACCCCCCTTCCCCCCCCCCCCTCCTCCCCTAATTTCTGTTTTTGTTGTATTAATGAACACAGATCAGAAAACATCCAGAAAATTAGCTAGCAAGGTTCATCTGTAGTCGTGTATTATTTCTATGGTATTGACACACCGAAAGGACATGCAATGTCAATATTAAAAAAAAACAAGAGATTATTTCTAGCTTTGAATGCACTAATTGCCAATTGTTTAGTGCGCTTTCGTTCGAGAGTATCCCATCCAAGTGTATCTAAAGCCTAGTTCTAGATGCATGTTAAAACAGGAAGTACAGCAGCATGTTAAGTAATAAAGAACTTCTGCATTGTTCTTTATTACTTAACATGCATCTAAATCATAAATCGCCGATCATCATCGACGACAGTCGGCGACTGAATGACAACAATTACAACTATATGGAAACCAGGCTTAAAATATCAGGAGATCTAACGCTATAATCCGAGTATGTTATTAGCTTCCCGCCCTATTTTGCAATATTTCGCAAAAGATCAATTAAAGTGTATATGAAACGAAAATTAACTTTGTCTTATTTGAAAGAACTCTTAAAATAATGGGGAATATCAATTTACAGCTTTTTCATATTTTACTTAGTTCTTGAGATATTTAGACTTATGTGATATTCAAATGAGATAAATTATGGTTCGTTTTTTCACTAATTAACATATTCGAAAATCGCGAATATTTTTAAGATTATTGATCAAAATCACTTGAAACTTTGCATATTGCTACAGTTCATGCAACTAAACATGAAAGACAAGTTACAAGTGATTTTGATCAATAATCTTAAAAATATTCACGATTTTCGAATATGTTAATTAGTCAAAAAACGAACCATAAGTTATCTCATTTGAATATCACATAAGTCTAAATATCTCAAGAACTAAGTAAAATATGAGAAAGCTGTAAATTGATATTCTGTATTATTTTAAGAGTTCTTTCAAATAAGACAAACTTAATTTTCGTTTCATATACACTTTAAACGGCGATTGTATAAACAACTATAATTAACATTGGACAGTATAATAGGTTTTTTAATATATTTTAGTATATTTAGAGTATTTGCTGAGTATTTGCAGGGGCGTAGCCAAGGGGGGGCGAGGGGGGGCGGTCGCCCCCCCAATGGTCACCAACAACGTTCTCGTGAAAAGTTTAAATCCGTGGAGAAACTTGTAAGGGGGGGGGGGGGGAGTACGGTTGTTTTAAGTCCAAGTGAGTAGATAGTTGATGTGTTATATATATTGCAGGCATGCATATGCTATAAATTACAATAGTAAGGGTCTATACAAAATGCTTCCAACCTGTTTTTACATTTACAACTTGTCTATAAATAAATCTAAAGATATTCTCACGTACATGTATCATTCTATGTCCTGGTTTGATTTCAACAAAATTATGTAATTTATTGCTTTCAGATTACTCTTAAATACTTGCCTCAAAATGCAGGAAATAGTGTTTCCCAGACCCTAGAAATCCAAAATTTTCCGGGGGGCATGCCCCCGAACCCCCCTAGGAGACCGAGGTTCTCGCCCCCCCAAACCCAAGACTCTGGCTACGCCCCTGAGTATTTGAGCTTGAAAAATAACGCCTTTTTACATGCATCTGACGTAATAGATTACATAAACAAGAACACTTGTCCGAACAAAACTAGATTAGAAGACATTGCAATCAAGACTGAATCTGAAGAGAAAAGCAAAATGCCTCGCTGCTGCACAACACTTGCTATGATGTTTACGCCGGAAAAGCAATCAAGCGAGCAACTGCGACATCACTCCTACAGCTTCAGTGTGGAAATATCATTGAAGCAACAGTCCAATAATGATTGTAGTAAATTCAGTATGCTTGAATAAAAAGACACATTTTACTGTGATGAAGGGCTTTGCTCGAAACGTCAGTATATTTCGTTATCAAAACTATTCTCAGCACTTTACCATCTTTTCACTTTGCTCTATCTAAAACACTGCCTACACAGCACTCTACTGTTTACTCTGATGAAGGACTCCGCTTGAAACGTCAGTATTTCATTATCAAAACTATTCTCGGCAGTTTACCATCTTTTCACTTTGCTCTATCTAAAACACTGCCTACACAGCACTCTACTGTTTACTCTGATGAAGGACTCCGCTTGAAACGTCAGTATTTCGTTATCAAAACTATTCTCGGCAGTTTACCATCTTTTCACTTTGCTCTATCTAAAACATTGCTTACACAGCACTCTACATTTTACTATGATGAAGGACTCTGCTTGAAACGTCAGTATTTCGTTATCAAAACTATTCTCAGCGCTTTACCATCTTTTCACTTTGCTCTATCCAAAACACTGCCTACACAGCACTCTACATTTTACTCAGATGAAGGACTCTGCTTGAAACGTCAGTATTTCGTTATCAAAACTATTCTTAGCAGTTTACCACCTTTTCACTTAGCTCTAACCAAAACACTGCGTAAATAACACTCTAGTTCTTCATTGTGATAAAGGGTTCTACTGAACTTCGCTATCTCGAACCAAGGACGTAGCCAGGATTTTGAAAGGGGGGGAGCCGAAATCAAAATAAATTTTTAGGGGGATCCGGGGCCATGCTCCCCCGGGAAATTTTGAAATCTAAAGTCGCTGAAATGCCATTTCCTGGCTTTTGGAGGAAGATTTTACAGACTCTAAAGGTTAAAAAACGTCATATAAAATACTCAAAACACGCAAACGTCACATAGATACTCAAAATGCACACACTCAGTAGATTGAATACACTGTTTACAGTTTATTTCCTGACACAATTCATATTGCATCAGTTCTGTAGTTACATGTCTGTTCACTGTTGTTTTATATCAAAAGGGGTGCCATCTCGAACAAGAGTTGGTTTCCCTTCATCATATTTTTTCACTCTTTTACAGTAGAATTTATCTCCTTATCTCGAACTCCTGCATGTCATCTGAAACTCTTTTTTCTTCCGTTGAGAGCTTGAAAGTTCCTGACTGTATTGATTGATTGACAACTTTATTTAATGAGGATAACACTTAACAGTAAAAAACTGAAAAACTCGTGGTCCTCCAAATTACAATGTATGAACAGATGAAACAATTTAAGAATAGAAAAACAAAACGAATAGTCATTTAAAAATTGGGGAGCACGGTTGGCGTGTGCTGTTAGGGCGCTGCCTCTCACCAATAGTTAAGCCCGATTGGACGGGGTTAGTACTTGGATGGGTGACCGTTTGGGAATAACCCTGTTCTCGAGCTTGAGACTCATGTGAGTAGAGTTTAGTTGGTCTCTCCTGTGCTTCGAGGGTTTTTCGCCGGGTTCTCCGGTTTTCCTCCCTCCGTAAAATCAACACCTGGGCCGATATGTGTCGTATGGCGGCTGCCTGAGCGCCTTTAATATGCCTTCGACTCGGCCATATTGTCAAAAATTATTGTAAGGCGCATTTGAAAACCCTATATAAATACATGTCATTATTATTATTATTATTATTATTATAATTATACAAATTAAGAGATAAATAGAAAACTAAATAAAAAAATAAATAAAATTAGTTAATTGTCAAAAAAATGTTTTCTAAGAGCATATCTAAAAGAATTTACAGACTCTTTCTTGCGAAAAGTAATTGGGATGTTGTTCCAAAGTCTTGAAGCTTGGACTTGGAAGGTTCTGCCTCCATCCGATTCACGGATATATCGTGGGCCGATCAAGTTGATGTTAGAATACCTTCCAGAATCCAGAACGGCCATTAATAAGAAAAATTAGTAATTAAATAAAGGTTCTGTAATCATGCCAGTTGACAGAGGTCCCCTATACTTTTCGCCTGAAGCGTGATTGCATGGGTTATTTTACTCCCGTGAAACGTGATCGATGATTTTTTTAATACGTGATCGTAATTAGGTTTCAAATTTTTTTACATGGACGTGAAAGTAACTTTTGATTTAACCGTGACCCGTGAATGAAGGCTAGAATTAAGCGTGATTCGTGAATCGTCTGTTTTCGTGAACAGTTTTTTAGGATTTATGGAATTTCCGTTGTTTGTCTTGTCTGTCTTCGAAGTTGAACGCCGGAATAGCATGTACTTGATATTTTACGCTAGCTACTTACAGATTATTTTGACTATTTTACTCTGACTAACTCCAGACGATTGTACTCGTCAAACGGAGACCTTCATGAGACAAAGATAATAAAAAGCGACGCCAGGCGCAATTTTGCATGATCGTAGTGTTTACAGACCTTTATAATGGACTACAAGGACAGAAAGAAATCTTTTAAACTTGCTGCATCCTTCTGAGATTGAAGAGAAAGACTTCGAGAATGCGAAATATTATTAACTCTTTCTTGTCCGAATCGGTCTTTAGTATTTTATTCTGGCTAACGCCAGACGATTTTATTCACCTCTGGGGAAGCCCCCGGACAGGAATGAGTTATAAACTATCTCTTTATAAACTATCTCTTTAACTCTTTCTTGTCCGAATCGGTCTTTAGTATTTTATTCTGGCTAACTCCAGACGATTTTATTCACCTCTGGGGAAGCCCCCGGACAGGAATGAGTTATAAACTATCTCTTTATAAACTATCTCTTTAACTCTTTCTTGTCCGAATCGGTCTTTAGTATTTTATTCTGGCTAACGCCAGACGATTTTATTCACCTCTGGGGAAGCCCCCGGACAGGAATGAGTTATAAACTATCTCTTTATAAACTATCTCTTTAACTCTTTCTTGTCCGAATCGGTCTTTAGTATTTTATTCTGGCTAACGCCAGACGATTTTATTCACCTCTGGGGAAGCCCCGGACAGGAATGAGTTATAAACTATCTCTTTATAAACTATCTCTTTAACTCTTTCTTGTCCGAATCGGTCTTTAGTATTTTATTCTGGCTAACGCCAGACGATTTTATTCACCTCTGGGGAAGCCCCCGGACAGGAATGAGTTATAAACTATCTCTTTATAAACTATCTCTTTAACTCTTTCTTGTCCGAATCGGTCTTTAGTATTTTATTCTGGCTAACGCCAGACGATTTTATTCACCTCTGGGGAAGCCCCCGGACAGGAATGAGTTATAAACTATCTCTTTATAAACTATCTCTTTAACTCTTTCTTGTCCGAATCGGTCTTTAGTATTTTATTCTGGCTAACGCCAGACGATTTTATTCACCTCTGGGGAAGCCCCCGGACAGGAATGAGTTATAAACTATCTCTTTATAAACTATCTCTTTAACTCTTTCTTGTCCGAATCGGTCTTTAGTATTTTATTCTGGCTAACGCCAGACGATTTTATTCACCTCTGGGGAAGCCCCCGGACAGGAATGAGTTATAAACTATCTCTTTATAAACTATCTCTTTAACTCTTTCTTGTCCGAATCGGTCTTTAGTATTTTATTCTGGCTAACGCCAGACGATTTTATTCACCTCTGGGGAAGCCCCCGGACAGGAATGAGTTATAAACTATCTCTTTATAAACTATCTCTTTAACTCTTTCTTGTCCGAATCGGTCTTTAGTATTTTATTCTGGCTAACGCCAGACGATTTTATTCACCTCTGGGGAAGCCCCCGGACAGGAATGAGTTATAAACTATCTCTTTATAAACTATCTCTTTAACTCTTTCTTGTCCGAATCGGTCTTTAGTATTTTATTCTGGCTAACGCCAGACGATTTTATTCACCTCTGGGGAAGCCCCCGGACAGGAATGAGTTATAAACTATCTCTTTATAAACTATCTCTTTAACTCTTTCTTGTCCGAATCGGTCTTTAGTATTTTATTCTGGCTAACGCCAGACGATTTTATTCACCTCTGGGGAAGCCCCCGGACAGGAATGAGTTATAAACTATCTCTTTATAAACTATCTCTTTAACTCTTTCTTGTCCGAATCGGTCTTTAGTATTTTATTCTGGCTAACGCCAGACGATTTTATTCACCTCTGGGGAAGCCCCCGGACAGGAATGAGTTATAAACTATCTCTTTATAAACTATCTCTTTAACTCTTTCTTGTCCGAATCGGTCTTTAGTATTTTATTCTGGCTAACGCCAGACGATTTTATTCACCTCTGGGGAAGCCCCCGGACAGGAATGAGTTATAAACTATCTCTTTATAAACTATCTCTTTAACTCTTTCTTGTCCGAATCGGTCTTTAGTATTTTATTCTGGCTAACGCCAGACGATTTTATTCACCTCTGGGGAAGCCCCCGGACAGGAATGAGTTATAAACTATCTCTTTATAAACTATCTCTTTAACTCTTTCTTGTCCGAATCGGTCTTTAGTATTTTATTCTGGCTAACGCCAGACGATTTTATTCACCTCTGGGGAAGCCCCCGGACAGGAATGAGTTATAAACTATCTCTTTATAAACTATCTCTTTAACTCTTTCTTGTCCGAATCGGTCTTTAGTATTTTATTCTGGCTAACGCCAGACGATTTTATTCACCTCTGGGGAAGCCCCCGGACAGGAATGAGTTATAAACTATCTCTTTATAAACTATCTCTTTAACTCTTTCTTGTCCGAATCGGTCTTTAGTATTTTATTCTGGCTAACGCCAGACGATTTTATTCACCTCTGGGGAAGCCCCCGGACAGGAATGAGTTATAAACTATCTCTTTATAAACTATCTCTTTAACTCTTTCTTGTCCGAATCGGTCTTTAGTATTTTATTCTGGCTAACGCCAGACGATTTTATTCACCTCTGGGGAAGCCCCCGGACAGGAATGAGTTATAAACTATCTCTTTAATCAGTCAGATGATGCGAAATACTTACTCCGTGATTACGGCTTGAATTTCTTTTGTATTTTTACGTGAATCGTGACTGCCTCGATTTTTGTGTGAACGTGAAAGAGTTTTTGCGATTTTTCGTGACTCGTGAAAAGACTAAATATTTTTACGTGAATGCATTTTGTGAATGGGTATAGGGGATCCTCTTGGCACACGTGTAGCGTCCAGAGCGATGGGGACCTTGTTCTTAGTTTGTAGTCGTGTTTGTATAATTGACGTGTGTGTTTGTGTGAACATGAATATACTTGATAAAGTTATTCGATCTTGCGATGATTATGTTGATCTTGTCCAAATTATGCAAACAGTTTCCAAGTTATAATAGTTGTTTCTCTTTATCAATTTTAATTCCAAATGTTTTAGATTCTTTATTTTTTACTACTACATGAGTCTTCAAATTCTTTTCTCAAATTCTTTTCTTAAAAGAAAAAAAAATCACTCCAGAGTCCATTAATTTGCTAATATAGCAGTCAGGTCTGCTATTGTGCTTTTTTTGAGTGTTTTTGTAAATATAGTTAGTACTTAGTTATGCAATAGCTTGCTAAATGTGGGTGGGTTGTTATTGCATGTTTTATTTTATATAATAAAAATGATGTTGATGTACTGTATAATAAACGAGCAGGAGTGTTTTATCAGATATAAAGACACGAGGCGAAGCCGAGTGTTTTTATATCTGATAAAACACGAACTGCGAGTTTATTATACGGCTTCAAAAACGAACCACTTAGTAAGTTGATTGGCGGAGTTAGTTTGAAAAATAACCTTGTCTAAGCCGAGAAAATCAAAGCTAAAGTTTATGTAAATCAGGAGAAATCTTTATCACATATAAAGATACAATACGGTCATGATTTTCTTTTGTGTTTTCCTCATGAATTACCATTAATAATTCATGTTCAAAGCTTACATGCAATGTTCATTTAATGAACAAAAATACAGCTTATGGCAAAAATACATTTAATGAATAAAAAATACAGCAAAAATACATTTGTATTTTGTATTTTGTATTTATATATTTGTATTTGTATCTGCTGTTGCCAAACACGCTTGGACGTATGACCATCGTGTTAAGTGGGAAGAGTCATCACTCTTAGCCAGCGACAATCAATACTTCACGCGAAGAACTAGAGAATCCATTGAGATCGCCAAACATCACACTATTTCTCAGGAGGGACAGCCATTAAATAGCACGTGGCGTGCCCTATTCGGAGAACATTCTTGATTTTGTTTTCTAATTAATAAAATTAACGTGATACGCCATTGTATTCTTACGTGATTTAATTGATCAGTTGCTTAGTTTATAAATGACGTGAGCCAACAACTTGTTGTCATTGCTCTGATGAAGGCCTGAGTCAACAGGCCGAAAGCTTAGCAAAGAAATAGTTTACGTGGTGTTTCCACAAAACTTATTTATATTACTTTATCGCCATGAAAACGTTCAAAGAATTAAAAATACATTTAATGAATAAAAAATACAGCTGCAGTAAACGTCAATGTGTACAATAATAATCAACACATACAAGAGTATTATGAATATTGTAAAAGCTCTATCAAGCCCCACCCAGGTTTTTTTAATTTTTGACCTTGTAGAGGAGGAGCTTAAGAGCTTTTACAGTAATCACACATGTCAGATTGATATGAATAGTGGCAGCTAGATCAAAAAAACTTTTTTTTTTATATAATATATATTTAGTTTATAATTATAAATAAATAAATAAATAAACAAACAAACAAACAAACAAACAAACAAACAAACAAACAAACAAACAAACAAACAAACAAACAAACAAACAAACAAACAAACAAACAAACAAACAAACAAACAAACAAACAAACAAACAAACAAACAAACAAACAAACAAACAAACAAACAAACAAACAAACAAACAAACAAACAAACAAACAAACAAACAAACAAACAAACAAACAGACTGCAACAACTGGGAAAGTAAACCCAACACTTGGCATGTAGTTTTCTGGTAAGTCATTCCTGCTTAGGCTCTTAATAGTATATGGCTCACCAAACCATTCCTTAGTTCATTTTTTGATGCTCCTTTTGCTATACCATTGACAGGGCTTGTTTTGCATCCTTAGTTCCTATGAGATAAATGAAAACCATCCTCGTCACCATTTTGTACAAAGTTAAAGAAGTCTAGTTCAAGCATGAAGTTACAAAAAATTATTAATGGTTTATTTTGTATATGTATGTATAATTAATATTAATATTAGAGAATATCCAATTACAATATCTCATGACTTGTTCATCGTGCTGTTAGCTACCAAAACAGTTTCCCTGCTGTTTCTTTACAATGACACGGAGCTTCTAAACAGGTTTACTAATAATGAGATAAAATCAAAATGCTGTTCACTAATGCTGTTCTTGTTTATTCAAATCAATCACCTACCAGTTCACTGCTTGGAAAACTGATCAAAAGCTATCCTTATCTACCTTTATGTTACAGTAAAAACCCACTAACAAGAACCTACCACTACTGTATTAAGAACCCCAGGCAGAAATTAAGATGTTGATGTTGTTGAACATTGTCGTGATATGGCAGTTGTCGTGCAGTAAAGAACATCATTTACAATCTGCTGTTGTGTCTTTCTACCACGGCCTGCATGGTCGGCAATCAACACACTCAGGTTAACAACCCCGGCTGTAAATCGGCAAAACGTTACACATGGATTTCTTTGAGAAATAGAGGACATAAACGCAACTAACTGAAGTTCATTCCTGACGAATTTGTTTTCCTGTTACCATGAGAGCCCGACTACGCCATTAATCTCTATCTCACCAGGATACCATAGAAATTACCAAATTATAATAGATTAATCTCGGCCGGAACTATTTTTGATAAGGTTGGTTTTGGTAAACAGAACTGTTTTGGTAACGGAACTGCAACACACGATGTCTACTTCAAGTACCGAGTCTTATAGTCTGAGTGAGTTTGTGGACGTTTTTGAACTGCCGCAAGACGTTCTCGTAACGGAGGGCTTTTCTGGATATAATGATAACACGGCGATCGGTACAGGAGATATATTGGGCCTGTTGCGTGTCAAAACTGTCTGCTATGTGTCTGGTGTAACATTCCAAGACAAGCATGAAGTCCATATTCCACTTGATTGCCAACAGAAAGTCGAAATTCCCGCTCGTCTGCATTCAAGGGACGGACCGGTTGAAACGGTAAAAGAGTTTGTCGATCGCTATATACAGCATATAAAGTATGTACGTGTACTTCGCAATGAAAGTTTGCGGAACGCGGAAGTCATAAAAGCTGGCGAAATTTTGGAAATACTTTTCATCGACAGTGCAGATGAGACCTTGGTGGCCGTTGATAGCCAAGAGTGTGAAGTGCGTCTTCCGATGAGTTGTTCAGCAGGTTTCAGTTTGCTCAATTATAGGGAAGAGTATTTACTTAGCGAACTGCTCAGCAAAGATCTTCTTCCCATGAGCGTTCGATTCGTCGGTTCAGTTCCGGCTAAAATCAGGGAGACATTCATTGAAAAAGATCATAGCCACAATCTGGGAGTTTTCTATGTGGAAAAGGGAGTTTTTGAACAACGTGGCGTGGAGGTGACGTGGCGTGGAGGTGACGGATCGACCTCGTGTTTTATTCTGAATGATACTGATATCAGTGTTTCGCTTCTGGGTAGGTAGACAAAATGGTGGCAATAATATCAGTAATAGTCACAGCAGCAGCATGAACATCATCAACACGATCATCAACATCATCGTCGTCGTCATCATCAACATCATCATTGTTGTCATCGTCATCGTCATCATCAACATCATCATCGCCATAATCATCTCTTTAGGGACTTTAAAAAGCAAGCTAAGTTTTATAATCTAAAGAAGTCACGGTTAACTGCATGACTATTACATTTGATATTTGAAGCTAGTTTAATGACTTCCAAAACGCCCCAGTATTGCTAAAATGATTGTATTGAAGTCAATCTTAAGTAACAGTTCTCCTGAGTTGACGTCATCCTAAAGACGTGAAAATGCTCTGAGTGGTGGTGTATAAAGAACGAGGAGGCTGTTAAGATTACTCTTGGGACTAAAAATTATTCATTCTCTTTGTTTAGCCAAAATCATCATCGTCGTCATCATCATTATCATCGTTATCAACAGCATCATCAACAACAATTACATCATTATCATTATCATCGTCAACAACATCATAAACATCGTCATCAACATCTTCCTCATCATCATTGTTATCATCGTCTTTATCATCATTATCATTATCGTCAACTCATCGTTGATCTTCATCATCAACAACATCATCATTATTATCATTATCATCATCAACAACATCATCGACATCATCAACATCCTCCTCCTCATCATTGTCATCATCGTCTTTATCATCATCATTATCATTATCGTCAACTCATCGTTGATCTTCATCATCATCAACATCATCATCATCAAACATGGCGACGGGGAGCACGGGTGGCGTGTGCTGTTAGGGCGCTGCCTCTCACCAATAGTTAAGCCCGGTTGGACGGGGTTAGTACTTGGATGGGTGACCGTTTGGGAATAACCCCGTCCTCCGCCAGCTTGGGACTTATGTGAGTAGAGTTTAGTTGGTCTCTCCTGTGCTCCGAGGGTTTTTCGCCGGGTTCTGCGGTTTTCCTCCCTCCGTAAAATCAACACCTAGGTCTTAGTTGTCTACACATAGGTGCTGGTTTGGTGTCAATTGGGACGAAAGTTCTGTTCCTCTCTCCTGCCACACGTTAAGTGGCAAATTTAATAAATTCAAGTTCAAAATAGATGAAGATGATTATCATTGTGATATAAATCATAGATACAATAACATTAATCATCGTTATCTACCTTATGGCCCTTGCTGTAAAGAATAATAAGTGATAGATAAGCATGAGTATTCTGCATAAGTTATTATCATTGTTCGTTTTTTGTATTCCGTACTGAATAACTGTTTTGTTGTTGCGGGTTTTCCAGACAAAAATACAGAAGGAAATCAATCCTTATGTGACAAGAGCTCCAAACACCAGCGAGTCTGTGGAAGCGAATCTGACGACGAAAAACATAAAACGGGAACTAACTTTAGTTTAAAGGAGAATGTATTAAGTTTAAGCAAGTTTCTAAGCATCAAGTTGCGACCGTGGAAATCGAGTATTAGCAAACTGTCTGGTGAAGATCGTGGCGCTGCAGCAGAGGATTCTGTAATTCAAGAAAAAGGTACGTGCTCGTATGTACATAGCGATACATGTACATACATATACAGTGTGTATAAAAAAAATTCGCACCCTTAGAAAATAAATTAGCATTCTTTTCAAACAACCTATTGTAGTAGTTTGAAAGCCCTAGAAGCGCTGAGTTATAAATTAATCAGCACATAAGTTAAACAGGAAGAGAAAAAGCTTTTAAATATTTTCAGCATGCATACACTTCAAGTTATCTTAATTTCCCAGGTGTATAAGACCGAGTTTTTTTACGCATCCGTGGCTCAGAAGTGTTTAGAACTTTCGAACTACTACAATAAATTGTTTGAAAAGAATGCTAATTCATTTTCTAAAGGTTCGAATTTTTTTGATACACACTGTATAGATATATACATAATAATACCATGATCGCCTCGGATTCTTTTGTTCACCGGGGGAATGTAAACCTCGTATTTCCCTCATCGCTCATGCAAGAGGAAATTTATCCTTTATCTTTTAATTTTCCCGTGCATGTTGATGAGAGAAAATTAGAAGACAAAGAAATCCTTTGTCTTCTTCTAAATTTCCCGCTTGCATATATTTTCCCTCATCAACATGCACGGGAAAATTAGATGCAACTTCTCTGATCAACCGTGTAAATTTCCTGTCGGTAAGATTATCAAAGTTTTCCTCGGCGATCATAATATTACAAGTTTGTAATGACATGACTTTTCGGGAAATTAGCGATTAAATTTCCCCTTTTGCCTCGAGAAGTCCTCGGGCCGCTGCGGGAAATTTAATCGCTAATTTCCCTCAAGTCATGTTATTACTTATAATTAGTTATAGACATTTAAGAAATAAAGGACGTGTCGCGTGCGATTATGAGTTATAATGCACGAGAGATGCGTGTAAAGCACGAGGCGATAGTCGAGTGTTTTACTAGCTTCTCGAGTGCATTATAACTCGATAATCACACAGCGACTAAGTTTTTTATTTCTTTTATTAAATAATGACTTTAAATTGTCAACAAACTCAAGAAAATTAAACCAAAAAACAGTTTGCCTTTGTTTCTTATTGTTTTCACAGCGCCGCACGTTCCTTCTCCATCACCTGATATTACGTCAGAAGAAAGTGACGCCGCCGAATACGCCTACAAGCCACTGCCCAGTCCGCCACATTGTGATCCGGCACTTTCAGAAACAACCCAGACCTACGAAGAAGTACAAGGGCGTCAGTCAGTCGCTGCAAGCTCTTCCCCTTTCTCGCCAAAGCGGCCATTATCGTCATCATCTTGTACTTATGAAGAGGTATCGCAAACAAACGAACATGTGTACGAGGAGTTTCATGTACGGAAGCCAAGGGTTGCGATTCCTTTTCCTCGCTCGCCGACGCGGCCGTTTTCGCCGCACGTCCTGCCAGCAGCACCCGCTACTTCAACAGAAAGTGACGCGCATCATGCCAAGAAGCCATTGCCGAGCCCGCGATCCTTGAAAGCCCCCAATGCAGCAGTCTCGCCAACAAACAACAACCAAAGCGAGGATATTTACGACGATGTCAAAGTGCATAAGCCAGGAGAGGAGAACTTCCTCCACCACAAGCTGACGCCGCCATTTTTGCCCCAATCGGCACCCCCCACTTCGAAGAAAATCAATAATCCCAACAAGCCACCACCATCCTCGACAGGCCCCCACTCAACAGGCAATGTGTACCAGGATCTTAAAGAGCACAAGCCAGTTCCTGGGAGCTTCTCAGCTCCCTCCCCCAACTTTCCGCCAACACTAGCCCATGCTCACAAGTATCCCAAGAAGCCATCGCCGAGACCGCTATCTACAAAAGGCCCCGCGCCAGCCGTTTCCGAAAGAAAACGCAAGCAGACTGTTGATACCTGCACGAAACTGCATGAACGCCCGCAAATCGCCTTCGTCGCTCCCTCCGATTTGCCGAAACGCGACAATTTTACCGATATACCTCTAGATCTGTCAGGACTTTCCGGCAGGGATGTGGTGTCATTGCTGGAGAGAATGAAATTGGGACAGTACGCCGGGAAGTTTCTTGCTGAGCAAGTTAACGGCAGTTCGTTGAAGGACGTGGATGTCGATGTGCTTATCGACCACTTTGGCTTAACTACTTACCATGCTAAAAAACTATCAAAATTCGTCAAAGGATGGAGACCTAAATTTTCCAGCACCAACACGGATGACGGTACTTACGAAACGGTGGTGGCTTAAAGGAATGATTCAAAAGGGCCCTCCCAGTCCTTTCAGTGCATTTCTTAACTATAGTAGCGTCTAAAAGCCTCCCTCAGTCTTATAGGGTCTATAATAGACAGAATTTTTTTTTTGTCGCTTAACTATGGCTATGCTGGCTATAAAGATGACCCAAAAATACCTTTACGCTCCTTCACGCCCAACAGCTTCGTTTTCTGTCTCTGTTGGTCGGTCGGTCTGTCTGTCTGTCTGTCTGTCTGTCTGTCTGTCTGTCTGTCTGTCTGTCTGTCTGTCTGTCTGTCTGTCTGTCTGTCTCTGTCTGTCTGTCTGTCTGTCTGTCTGTCTGTCTGTCTGTCTGTCTGTCTGTCTGTCTGTCTGTCTGTCTGTCTGTCTGTCTGTCTGTCTGTCTGTCTGTCTCTGTCTGTCTCTGTCTGTCTCTGTCTGTCTCTGTCTGTCTGTCTGTCTGTCTGTCTGTCTGTCTGTCTGTCTGTCTGTCTGTCTGTCTGTCTGTCTGTCTGTCTGTCTGTCTGTCTGTCTGTCTGTCTGTCTGTCTGTCTGTCTGTCTGTCTGTCTGTCTGTTTATCTGTATGTCTTCATGTTTATCTGTCTGTCTGTCTGTCTGCTTGTCAAGAGTATTAACCCGATTTTTATGTAACTTCGTAAATGGGTTGGCCATAGACCGAGGACTAAATTTTGGTTGAATTTAGTTTAGCTGCTTTAGGAATTTCACAAAAATCTGACTGTAAGAAAGTACTCATCGCCTTGTATTATGCAAATCTTTAATGTTTACAACTTAGCTACAATGGATTTACCTGTAGAGTCTCGAAATGTAATCGGGGAGGCTACTTTCAGAATTAGTCTAAGGGTGGCTACTTTAAGAAGGGCGGTTACCTTCGGGTTGCTATTTTTAGTATTGGCCACCTTGGCCGATACTACACCTTGGTGGTATTCATTTTATTTGATTGTTTTATTTTTGTTAAATGACAGTAGCGGAGTATAGTTACTTTTTATCTACATTAATAATAGTCTTACTCTACAAGTTCAGGTATTAGATACTAGTGTTCATACAAGTGAATGTATATCAACTAGCATGAATAAATGGAAGACCACGATTCTTAAATAAATTAATACCAGAGATTACAGTATTTACTCGCCGCCCGCGATTAAGCGCCGCATATGAGCGCAAAAATATTAAAGAGCGCCGCCCTCGAATAAGCGCCGCACTTTTTCGCAACAATGCGATGCTTAATCGAAGTAGTCAGACAGAATTGTTCGAGAAGCCAAACTAGAAACTAAAAAACAACTACAGTACATCCCAATCTTAAATCAGACTCGGAAATTTATTCTCCTGTATTACAGTGTTTTAAGTTGAAAGTGAGTATATTTCAATGCTCTCCCATTTAACTCATGTTTATTTTGTCGTTAACATTTCTTGTTATCGTCTACAAACTAGAAATACATGAACGCAACAACCCCTCGCCCGCTTTATATGCATTTTTTTAACCCCCCCCCCCCCCCCTCCTCCCCTAATTTCTGTTTTTGTTGTATTAATGAACACAGATCAGAAAACATCCAGAAAATTAGCTAGCAAGGTTCATCTGTAGTTTCTATGGTATTGACACACCGAAAGGACATGCAATGTCAGTATTAAAAACAAAACAAAAACGAGGTGAACCAAATGACAAATTTTCATTCAAAAATATATATAAACAGTACTTGGCCAAGAAAAGACACAAATAATCACACAATGTCAACGTCCTAGCGTTGAAAGACAATTCTAGACAATATATTATTTATACTAATTTAGATTTCTTCTGTTTTAACTCAGCTAAACTGTTAAAAACGAATCTCCTACCGTTAAACTTTCTTCTGCTTTTGTGACCACAAACACTGCCAATTCAGTCTACTCTTTTCGGATTGTTTTTCTCGTTCGTGGTTTCTTTTGGTTTCTTACTTTTTTTGTTGTTGACACATAAATATGACAAGGCATCATTCAGTTCTCTTCATGATCTAAAAAGCCGTTAGTTTCAAAATTTCTTCATCGTTCCCTCTCGAGTTATGTAGAATACACCAGAGCAAAATTCTTTACCGGCTTTGAACAGTTTCAGGACACATCCTTCTTCTTTCAGTTACTGATTTCGGTCGGCATCGTTTTCTGTCTGTATCGTATTAGTTTTTAGGATTTTTCCAGTGGTTTTAAGTCGTATTTATTGTTGTCTTTTTCTCGCTGCCACATCTCTTGTTAGCCTTCTTTCCTTGGTCTTTTTTCATAGTAATATTAATGTACATTTTAGCTGAAACAATTTTTTCTTGCAAAGATTTCTTTCGTCATGATCGTTGAAAAACTATTTCGTAATCCAACCGAACTTATAAATTATAATTTGCTGACGTAAATTTAAATAATTTGAATAATTTAACGGATTAGTTTACCAAGTAACGGATTAGCAGTACCCTGCTATTCGAACTGCGCAAGTTGTGGATTTGATAACATATATATAGATATATATATATATATATATATATAAACATCTCGCAGAATTTCTTTCCCACTTGCGTGTAATTTCGCGTGTACTACACATGTGTAAAATGGACTCCACGCGTGTCGAGATTAGCACCCTCACCGGGCTCCGGGCCTTCGGCCCGTCGCCCGGCTCGGGGATAAAATAATTTTAAAGAGCGCCGCCCCTCAAACAAGCGCCGCATCCGTTAATATTACTTTGTTTCTCTAGCTTGTCGATGTGGACGTGATTGCTGGTCTGGATAGGATGATTCAACCCGGAGAGTGGGCCAAATGTATCCAAACCGCTGAACAACAGGTTAGAAAAATTGAAAGCGATTGCAAATAAGACACGAAAAATTTAAAGAGCGCCGCGGCGCTTAAACGAGGTAAATACTTTTGAGGGGCGGTTAATTTTGGGGGGTGGTTATTTTCGAGACTCGTTACTGTTAATGAGGAAATCGTCCTTCATAATAATCATCGGGGGGAGGGGGGGGGGGGGGGAATGCTAGCAGATTGGCACTCTGCTAAAACACAGTCAATAGACCTTATTCAAAAATGGCCTCCGAATTAAAATTCTTTTATATACATATAAATTAGCCCTTATGAACTCGTTTTCATGTGGGAAATTCAAAAGAATTTTTACTTTAAAGCGAGGTCATAAGGGCTAATTTATATGCACATAAAAGAAGTCGAATTCGCCGGTCATTTTGGAATAAGGTCTATAGAGATAAGGTTGCGATTTTATGTCGAACCGTACCTTACACCGTGCACATCCTTTGTTTTAGGTTTATTAATATTTCAGGACACACATTTATAACAGTAAATTGTAAATTGTATAACTGAAGTGTTATTATCCTGATTAAAATTTTTTATAAATAAAAAAATAAAATAAATAAAGGCATTTTGCCTCCACGGTGGAAAGTCAGCAAAAATGGCCCTGGCATCGGTTAATCCATTCTATAATCTGATTGGCCAGTTTAAGAACTCGATTAATTCAGATAGAGTATAATTTATTTATGAAAATTTGAATTGCAATAGATCCACTCTGCAAAGTTTACCCAAAGAATGAAAACGATAGCTTTGGTTAAAGTCAAGAACAACATTAGATATATGCTTGTTCATGACATTTACATTTACATGTATCCTGGATAATCGTGGGAGTTTCATGATGAATAATGCTAGCCAGTTGCTTTTATGATAAAGGGTTCGCATGAGTGATTCAGCAGAGCGTTAAATATTTCTCATTTTTTGTTCATGTATTCGTATTATACAAAAACAAAACACAAAGACCGTATAAACGTTCTTGCCAGACTTGCTCCAAGTCCACCTCATAGCGCTAGTTTTTGCGGGCGAGCGGAAAGGCGGACTTGTTTCGCTTGCAGGTTTTTGAATCTAATTAAATATTCTGGCGGGAAATCGCTGAAATGTACATCGCCCTGTTTTGACGTGTTTTGGGTTGTCGTACATGCAATGGAAAGTGGTTCTACCCCTAATGAAACGTTTTCAAGAGTCTGTTTAACTCCAACTTCCAAAGATAGCACTTGCATAGCAATTTAGCCTGAATATAATTACTTCCCGAATTACGTCACCGGTCGAAAAATTCACCGGTGAATTTTGGCGCGCTGCAGGTGGGAAAAGTCCTTTTCGACGAGGAACCGAAAGGTAAAAAATGTCGAAAGGTCAAAAATGTTTGAAAAGGACTTTGAGAAAGTCTACGTTCTTGCCAAAACACCCCAAAATTCTGGGTGTCACGTGACCAACCGATGCCAGGGCCATTTACGTGGAGGCAATGTTCTGGGTACGAGGTTGAGTTACATGTACTTACGGCCGTCGTGACTTCACAAATCCTCCCGAGGTTTGAGGGGACAGTTAATCAATAACTGACGCATTAGACAGACAACCAGAAATCATAATCGAAAATAAACCACTCAAGTAGGTTTCTGAAAGCAAGATTCTTGGGGTGGTAGTTGACCAGAGTTTATCCTGGAAAACTAATACCGACAATATATGTAAGAAAATAACGTCAGGAATAGCTGTTCTTAGACGTTTAAGAGATTTTTCGATAAGAATACGCTACTTTCAGGGTACTATGCGCTTATTCAACCACATTTTGATTATTGCCGTGAAGTTTGGGATGTATTCGGTTTGAGCCAATCGAAACGATTACAGAAACTTCATAACAGATTTGCTAGAATCATAATGAACATGAGTAATGATGTAGCACACACAATAGCCTTGAGTTCAAAGAAAAAAAGCCAAAGCTAAAATGATGTTTAAAGTAATAGAGAAATTGAGACCAAAATCACTTACAGATCTTTTCACTAATAAACGTGAAATTACTAATTATGAGCTCCGAGATAGCTACACTTCTCTTTACGTACCATAACCACGTGCAAATATGATAAAAAAAAGCTTCATGTTAGTGAATTGAGGGAATGTAAATCGCCATCCTCATTTAAAAGGAAAATTGCTGCTCATAGCATTCCTGATTACATAATATTCTTGATATATAATATTGTACCTCAGTAAATAATATAGTGGACTCATTAACATTTAATTATATTATTTATTGGAAATATGTGGAACTAATGTATGTGGACTTTATTGACATGTATTTTTTATTAATGCCTTATATTTAACTTAATTTGAGCTGTTAACTACACACCCCTTGTGGAAACCAACTTATGTTGATGAGGTGTAGCGTGTTTAAATAAAGTTCTTCTACTCGACTCCACTCCACTCTACTCCACTCCACTCCACTCCACTCCACTCCACTCCACTCCACTCCACTCCACTCTACTCTACTCTACTCTACTCTACTCTACTCTACTCTACTCTACTCTACTCTACTCTACTCTACTCTACTCTACTCTACTCTCTCTCCACCACTCCACTCCACTCCTCTCCACTCCACTCCACTCCAATCCACTCCACTCCACTCCACTCCACTCCACTCCACTCCACTCCACTCCACTCCACTCCACTCCACTCCACTCCACTCCACTCCACTCCACTCTACTCTACTCTACTCTACTCTACTCTACTCTACTCTACTCTACTCTACTCTACTGGACGAAATCGGAGTTTCGAAATCTGAGTCGGGATAAAACATAGTTCATTTATAACATGAGGCTGAAGCAGCCGTGGTAAACATAACATCTCTGATTTCAGAAACTTTTTAATGTTTAGATATTCTATAAGGATAAAATTTGCTTATCGATTATCCTTGACAATACTCCTAAACGTAGTGTCTAAAAATAATGAACTGAAAACATGCAAAAACAGTCCCAGCCTATGTTCTCGTTATGCTGTAATAGACACGATGTAATTTGCATAGGGGCCCAAATTGAATAGGAAACTAATTTGCATGTGGGCCTAAATTTACTTATAAATAAATGAATAATATATTAATCCGTGAATTTTTTTTGTATTTTTACGTGAATCGTGACTGCCTCGATTTTTGTGTGAACGTGAAAGAGTTTTTGCGATTTTTCGTGACTCGTGGAAAGACTAAATATTTTTACGTGAATGCATTTTGTGAATGGGTATAGGGGATCTTCTTGGCACACGTGTAGCGTCCAGAGCGATGGGGACCTTGTTCTTAGTTTGTAGTCGTGATTGTATAATTGACGTGTGTGTTTGTGTGAACATTGTCGTGATATGCCAGTTGTCGTCCAGTAAAGAACATCATTTACAATCTGCTGTTGTGTCTTTCTACCACGGCCTGCATTGCATGGTCGGCAATCAACACACTCAGGTTAACAACCCCGCCTGTAAATTAAATCGGCAAAACGTTACACATGGAATTTTTGGAGAAATAGAGGACGTATAAGCGCAACTAACTGAAGTTCATTCCTGACGAAATTTTTTTCCTGTTACCATGAGACCCCGACTACGCCATTAATCTCTATCTCACCAGGATACCATAGAAATTACCAAATTATAATAGATTAATCTCGGCCGTAACCATTTTTGATAAGGTTGGTTTTGGTAAACAGAACTGTTTTGGTAACAGAACTGCAACACACGATGTCTACTTCAAGTACCGAGTCTTATAGTCTGAGTGAGTTTGTGGACGTTTTTGAACTGCCGCAAGACGTTCTCGTAACGGAGGGCTTTTCTGGACATAATGATAACACGGCGATCGGTACAGGAGATACATTGGGCCTGTTGCGTGTCAAAACTGTCTGCTATGTGTCTGGTGTAACATTCCAAGACAAGCATGAAGTCCATATTCCACTTGATTGCCAACAGAAAGTCGAAATTCCCGCTCGTCTGTATTCAAGGGACGGACCGGCTGAAACGGCAAAAGAGTTTGTCGATCGCTATATACAGCATATAAAGTATGTACGTGTACTTCGCAATGAAAGTTTGCGGAACGCGGAAGTCATAAAAGCTGGCGAAATTTTGGAAATACTTTTCATCGACAGTGCAGATGAGACCTTGGTGGCCGTTGATAGCCAAGAGTGTGAAGTGCGTCTTCCGATGAGTTGTTCAGCAGGTTTCAGTTTGCTCAATTATAGGGAAGAGTATTTACTTAGCGAACTGCTCAGCAAAGATCTTCTTCCCATGAGCGTTCGATTCGTCGGTTCAGTTCCGGCTAAAATCAGGGAGACATTCATTGAAAAAGATCATAGCCACAATCTGGGAGTTTTCTATGTGGAAAAGGGAGTTTTTGAACGACGTGGCGTGGAGGTGACGTTCTACGAAGGAAACGGATCGACCTCGTGTTTTTTTCTGAATGATACTGATATCCGTGTTTCGCTTCTGGGTAGGTAGACAAAACGGTGGCAATAATATCAGTAATAGTCACAGCAGCAGCATGAACATCATCGACACGATCATCAACATCATCGTCGTCGTCATCATCAACATCATTGTTGTCATCGTCATCATCAACATCATCATCGTCATAATCATCTCTTTAGGGACTTTAAAAAGCAAGCTAAGTTTTATAATCTAAAGAAGTCACGGTTAACTGCATGACTACTACATTTGATATTTGAAGCTAGTTTAATGACTTCCAAAACGCCCCAGTATTGCTAAAATGATTGTATTGAAGTCAATCTTAAGTAACAGTTCTCATGAGTTGACGTCGTTCTGAAGACGTGATTCTCTGAGTGGTGTTGTATAAAGAACGAGGAGGCTGTTAAGATTACTCTTGGGACTAAAAATTATTCATTCTCTTTGTTTAGCCATAATCATCATCGTCATCATCATCGTTATCATCGTTATCAACAGCATCATCAACAACATCATCATTATCATCATCATCATCAACAACATCATAAACATCATCATCAACATCTTCCTCATCATCATTGTCATCATCGTCTTTATCATCATCATTATCATTATCATTATCGTCACCTCATCGTTGATCTTCATCATCAACATCATCAAACATGGCGACGGGGAGCACGGGTGCCTCTCACCAATAGTTAAGCCCGGTCGGACGGGGTTAGTACTTGGATGGGTGACCGTTTGGGAATAACCCCGTCCTCCGCCAGCTTGGGACTTATGTGAGTAGAGTTTAGTTGGTCTCTCCTGTGCTCCGAGGGTTTTTCGCCGGGTTCTCCGGTTTTCCTCCCTCCGTAAAATCAACACCCAGGTCTTAGTTGTCGGCACATAAGGAGTTTGGTGTCAATTGGGACGAAAGTTCTGTTCCTCTCTCCACACGTTAAGTGGCAAATTTAATAATTTCAAATTCAAAATAGATGAAGATGATTATCATGGTGATATAAATAATAGATAGCCTACAATAACATTAATCATCGTTATCTACCTTATGGCCCTTGCTGTAAAGAATAATAAGTGATAGACAAGCATGAGTATTCTGTATAAGTTATTATCATTGTTCGTTTTTTGTATTCCGTACTGAATAACTGTTTTGTTGTTGCGGGTTTTCCAGAAACTAACAAACCCAGCGGCCACTCGCGATCTGGTAAAAATACAGAAGGAAATCAGTCCTTGTTTGGCAAGAGCTCCGAACACTGGCGAGTTTGTGGAAGCGAGTCTGACGACGAAGAACATAAAACGGGAAAGACTAAGTTTAGTTTAAAGGAGAATGTATTAAGTTTAAGCAAGTTTCTAAGTACGTCAAGACTCTACAGAAGCATGAGGTTGCCCAAGTTGCGACGGTGGAAATCGAGTATGAGCAAACTGTTTGGTGAAGATCGCGGTGCTGCAGCAGAGGATTCTGTAATTCATGAAAAAGGTACGTGCTCGTATGTACATAGCGATGCATGTACATACATATACAGTGCATGTGCATCAAAAAAATTCGCACCCTTAGGAAAATAAATTAGCATTCTTTTCAAACAACCTATTGTAGTAGTTTGAAAGCCTTTAGGGCTTTCGAGTACTGCAGCAGAGGATTCTGTAATTCAAGAAAAAGGTACGTGCTGATATGTACATATAGCGATACATGTACATACATATACAGTGTGTATCAAAAAAATTCGCACCCTTAGAAAATAAATTAGCATTCTTTTCAAACAACCTATTGTAGTAGTTTGAAAGCCCTAAAAGCGCTGAGTTATAAATTAATCAGCACATAAGTTAAACAGGAAGAGAAAAAGCTTTTAAATATTTTCAGCATGCATACACTTCAAGTTATCTTAATTTCCCAGGTGTATAAGACCGTGTTTTTTTACGCATCCGTGGCTCAGAAGTGTTTAGGGCTTTCGAACTACTACAATAGGTTGTTTGAAAAGAATGCTAATTCATTTTCTAAGGGTTCGAATTTTTTTGATACACATTGCATAGAGATATACATAATAATACCATGATCATCTTGGATTCTATTGTTCTCCGAGGGAATGTAAACCTCGTATTTCCCTCATCGCTCATGCAAGAGGGAAATTTATCCTTTGTCTTCTAATTTTCCCGTGCATGTTGATGAGGGGAAATTAGAAGACAAAGAAATCCTTCTAATTTTCCCGTGCATGTTGATGAGGGAAACTTAGAAGACAAAGAAACCCTTTGTCTTCTAAATTTCCCGCTTGCATATATTTTCCCTCATCAACATGCACGGGAAAATTAGATGCAACTTCTCTGATCAACCGTGTAAATTTCCTGTCGGTAAGATTCTCAAAGTTTTCCTCGGCGATCATAATATTACAAGTTTGTAATGACATGACTTTTCGGGAAATTAGCGATTAAATTTCCCCTTTGCCTCGGGAAGATTTGTAAAACTCCTCGTGCCGCTGTGGGAAATTTAATCGCTAATTTCCCTCGAGTCATGTTATTACTTATAATTAGTTCTAGATATTTAAGAAATAAAAACGTGTCGCGTGCTATTATCTATTATTGAGTTATAATGCTTCTCGAGTGCATTATAACTCGATAATCGCTCAGCGACTACATTTTTTATTTCTTTTATTAAATAATGACTTTAAATTGTCAACAAATTCAAGAAAATTAAACCAAAAAACAGTTTACCTTTGCTTCTTATTGTTTTCACAGCGTCGCACGTTCCTTCTCCATCACCTGATATTACGTCAAAAGAAAGTGACGCCGCCGAATACGCCGACAAGTCGCTGCCCAGTCTACCACATTGTGATCCGGCAGTTCCAGAAACAACCCAGACCTACGAAGAAGTACAAGGACGTCAGTCAGTCGCTGCAAGCTCTTCCCGTTTTTCGCCAAAGCGGCCATTATCGCCCCACTTTCTGCCAGCGTCATCATCTTGTACTTATGAAGAGGTATCGCAAACAAGCGAACATGTGTACGAGGAGTTTCATGTACCGAAGCGAAGGGTTGCGATTCCTTTTCCTCGCTCGCCGACGCGGTCGTTTTCGCCGCACGTCCTGCCAACAGCACCCCCTACTTCAACAGAAAGTGACGCGCATCATGCCAAGAACAACAACCAAAGCGAGGATATTTACGACGATGTCAACGTGCATAAGCCAGGAGAGGAGAACTTCCTCCACCACGCGCTGACGCCGTCATTTTTGCCCCAATCGGCACCCCCCACTGATACTTCGAAGAAAATCAATAATCCCAACAAACCACCACCATCCTCGACAGGCCCCCACTCAGTAGGCAATGTGTACCAGGATCCTGAAGAGCACAAGCCAGTTCCTCCCAACTTTCCGCCAACACTAGCCCATGCTCACAATTATCCCAAGAAGCCATCGCCGAGTTCGCTATCTACAAAAGGCCCCGCGCCAGCCGTTTCCGAAAGAAAACGCAAGCAGACTGTTGATACCTGCACGAAACTGCATGAACGCCCGCAAATCGCCTCCGTTGCTCCCTCCGATTTGCCGAAACGCGACAGTTTTAGCGATACACCTCCAGATCTGTCAGGACTTTCTGGCAGGGATGTGGTGTCATTGCTGGAGAGAATGAAATTGGGACAGTACGCCGAGAAGTTTCTTGCTGAGCAAGTTGACGGCAGTTTGTTGGAGGACTTGGATGTCGATGTGCTCATCGACCACTTTGGCTTAACTGCTTACCATGCTAAAAAACTATCAGAATTCGTCGAAGGATGGAGACCTCAATTTTCCAGCACCACCACGGATGACGGCGCTTACGAAACGATGGTGGCTTAAAGGGCCCTCCCAGTCCTTCCAATGCATTTCTTAACTATGGTAGCGTCCAAAAGCCTCCCTCAGTCTTATAGGGTCTATAATAGACAGAATTTTGTCGCTTAACTATGGCTATGCTGGCTATAAAGATGATCCAAAAATACCTTTACGCTCCTTCACGCCCAATAGCTTCGTTTTCTGTCTGTCTGTTGGTTTGTCTCTGTCTGTCTGTCTGTCTGTCTGTCTGTCTGTCTGTCTGTCTGTCTGTCTGTCTGTCTGTCTGTCTGTCTGTCTGTCTGTCTGTCTGTCTGTCTGTCTGTCTGTCTGTCTGTCTGTCTGTCTGTCTGTCTGTCTGTCTGTCTGTCTGTCTGTCTGTCTGTCTGTTTATCTGTATGTCTTCATGTTTATCTGTCTGTCTGTCTGTCTGTTTGTCAAGAGTATTAACCCGATTTTTATGCAACTTCGTAAATGGGTTGGCCATAGACCGAGGACCAAATTTTGGTTGAATTTAGTTTAGCTGCTTTAGGAATTTCACAAAAATCTGACTGTAAGAAAGTACTCATCGCCTTGTATTATGCAAATCTTTAATGTTTACAACTTAGCTACAATGGATTTACCTGTAGAGTCTCGAATGTAATCGGGGAGGCTACTTTCAGAATTAGTCTAAGGGTGGCTACTTTAAGAAGGGCGGTTACCTTCGGGTTGCTATTTTTAGTATTGGCCACCTTGGCCGATACTACACCTTGGTAGTATTCATTTTATTTGATTGTTTTATTTTTATTAAATGACAATAGCGGAGTATAGTTACTTTTTATCTACATTAATAATAAAGTCTTACTCTACAAGTTCAGGTATTAGATACTAGTGTTCATACAAGTGTATGTATATCAACTAGCATGAATAAATGGAAGACCACGATTCTTAAATAAATTAATACCAGAGATTGCTGTATTTACTCGCCGCCCGCGATTAAGCGCCGTATATGAGCGCAAAAATATTAATTGTTCGAGAAGCTAAACTAGAAACTAAAAAACAACTACAGTACATCCCAATCTTAAATCAGACTCGGAAATTTATTCTCCTGTATTTATTTATTTATTTATTTATTTATTTATTTATTTATTTATTTATTTATTTATTTATTTATTTATTTACTCTTATTTTACAACGGTTGCCCTTCAGCGTTTTTTTTAAAAGTACGTGATAAGCTGATTTTCAAGGAGCCGTGTACTAGTATTATTTACAATATATATTAATTATACCAACAACTTTTACAAAAAAAAAATTAAAAATTTAATTAAAAAATTAAATCAGTAAATAAAATAGTTATCATTACCTATATTACAATATTTGCATTAAAAAAAACTACTTGGAAGGTCTTATGGCGAATGTAATCTGTCTTTAAGCATAGTTTTAAATTTGTCAAGAGAAGTACTGTTTTCTTTCAATTTACTGGGCATATTATTCCATAACCTTGCGGCGGAGTACCTTATACTTTTTTTGAGAAAGTTTGTTTTTGGCTTATCCATATTATAATCAATATTATTACTACGTAAGCTGTAGTTATTGTTATTTGCAACACTGAACATACTTGTCATATTTTCTTGAAAACAATTGTTTTTTACTTTAAACATAAATATTGCTTTCTTTTCTTTCCTTCGTTCCATCAATGGTTGCCAATTTAATTCTTTTAGAATATCTTTTGATCTTACTTCGTATGATTTACCTGTTACAGTGTTTTTAAGTTCAAAGTGAGTATATTTCAATGCTATCCCGTTTAACTCTCAATGCTATCACTTTCAATGCTATCCCGTTTATCTTCTGATCTTACTTCGTATGATTTACCTATTACAGTGTTTTTAAGTTCAAAGTGAGTATATTTCAATGCTATCCCGTTTAACTCTCTCTTAAAACATGTTTATTTTGTTGTTAACATTTCTTGTTATCGTCTACAAATAAAATAATTTTAAAGAGCGCCGCCCTCAAATAAGCGCCGCATCCGTTAATATTACTTTGTTTCTCTAGCTTGTCGATGTGGAACGTGATTGCTGGTCTGGATATGATGATTCAACGGCCAAATGTATCCACACTGCTGAACAACAGGTTAGAAAAATTGAAAGCGATTGCAAATAAAACACTAACAATTTAAAGAGCGCCGCGGCGCTTAAACGAGGTAAATACTTTTGAGGGGCGGTTAATTTCGGGGGGGTGGTTATTTTCGAGACTCGTTACTGTTAATGAGGAAATCGTCCTTCATAATAATCATCGGGGGGGGGGGGGAGGGATGCTAGCAGATTGGCACTCTGCTAAAACACAGTCAATAGACCTTATTCAAAAATGGCCGCCGAATTAAAATTCTTTTATATACATGTAAATTAGCCCTTATGAACTCGTTTTCATGTAGGAAATTCAAGAGAATTTTTACTTTAAAACGAGGTCATAAGGGCTAATTTATATGCACATAAAAGAATTCGAATTCGCCGGTCATTTTGGAATAAGGTCTATAGAGATAAGGTTGCGATTTTATGTCGAACCGTACCTTACACCGTGCACATCCTTTGTTTTAGGTTTATTAATATTTCAGGACACACATTTATAACAGTAAATTGTATCACTGAAGTGTTATTATCCTGATTAAAATTTTTTATAAATAAAAAAATAAAATAAATAAAGGCATTTTGCCTCCACGGTGGAAAGTCAGCAAAAATGGCCCTGGCATCGGTTAATCGATTCTATAATCTGATTGGCCAGTTTAACAACTCGATTAATTCAGATAGAGTATAACCTATTTATGAAAATTTGAATTGCAATACATCCACTCTGCAAAGTTTACCCAAAGAATGAAAACGATAGCTTTGGTTAAAATCAAGAACAACATTAGATATATGCTTGTTCATGACATTTACATGTATCCTGGATAATCGTGGGGAGTATCATGATGAATAATGCCAAGCCAGTTGCTTTTATGATAAAGGGTTCGCATGAGTGATTCAGCAGAGCGTTAAATATTTCTCATTTTTTGTTCATGTATTCGTATTATACACAAACAAAATACAAAGACCGTATAAACGATCATTGAGTCAGTCAAAACGATTACACACGGAAACTTCATAACAGATTTGCTAGAATCATAATGAATATGAGTAATGATGTAGAACACACAGTAGCCTTGAGTTCCTTAGGATGGGAAACTCTTGCGGTTCAAAGAAAAAAAGCCAAAGCTAAAATGATGTTTAAAGTAATAGAGAAATCGGGACCAAAATCACTTACAGATCTTTTCACTAATAAACGTGAAATTACTAATTATGAGCTCCGAGATAGCTACACTTCTCTTTACGTACCATAACCACGTGCAAATATGATAAAAAAAAGTTTCATGTAAGTGAATTGAGGGAATGTAAATCGCCATCCTCATTTAAAAGGAAAATTGCTGCTTATAACATTCCTGATTAAATAATATTCTTGATATATAATATTGTACCTCAGTAAATAATATTGTGGACTTCATTAACATTTAATTATATTATTTATTGTAAATATGTGGAACTAATGTATGTGGACTTTATTGACATGTATTTTTTATTAATGCCTTATATTTAACTTAATTAATTTTACCTGTAACATATTAACTACACGCCATAGCGTGTTTAAATAAAGTTCTCCTACTCTACTCTACTCTACTCCACTCCACTCCACTCCACTCTACTCTCCTCTCTACTCTCTCCTCCCTCCTGCCTGCTCCCTCCTCCCCGCTCCCTCCTCCCCGCTCCCCGCCTCCCCACTCTCCACTCCACTCCACTCCCTCCCTCCCTCCCTCCCTCCCTCCCTCCCTCCCTCCCTCCCTCCCTCCCTCCCTCCCTCCCTCCCTCCCTCCACTCTACTCTACTCTACTCTACTCTACGCTACTCTACTCTACTCTACTCTACTCTACTCTACTCTACTCTACTCTACTCTACTCTACTCTACTCTACTCTACTCTACTCTACTCTACTCTACTCTACTCTACTCTACTGGACGAAATCGGAGTTTCGACTGCGCATACAATCTGAGTCGGGATAAAACATAGTTCATTTATAACATGAGGCTGAAGCAGCCGTAGTAAACATAACATTTCTGATTTCAGAAACTTTTTAATGTTTAGGTTTTCTATAATGATAAAATTTGCTTATCGATTATCCTTGACAATAATCCTAAACGTAGTGTCTAAAAATAATGAACTGAAAACATGAAAAAAACAGTCCCAGCCTATGTTATCTTCCCGTTATGCTTTAATAGACACGATGTAATTTGCATAGGGCCCAAATTGAATAGGAAACTAATTTGCATGTGGGCCTAAATGAAACTACGATTTGGTCTATAACCATCAATGCCATGCATTTACTTATAATAAATGAATAATATACATATTTATACAGGACAGTTTTTTTCAGTAACTAATACTGTTATGGCCCATTTGCAACTTCCTATGAACTATTTCACAATATAAACTTGAACATTAATAAACTGGTCGTAAATTACTACAATTTTTAACTACAATGAGTGTGTCAATTATTCAGTTTTGATATTTTGTTTAAACTTAAGAGAAAAAATCTTGTTATAAAAATTATTGCCCCGCAAATAATTCGTTTTTTACGATAAAATCAAAAGTCGTAAGCAAGCATGCATAACGACATCAGAGTGATAAATGTTTACAAAATTGTCTCAGTTTTATACCTAGGCAGAGGTGGAAAAAGTTATTTTCTTTCTGGGAAGCTGGGTTTAGGACTCAGTTTTCTGCAAAATTTGCAATTTTCTGCAAAATTTGCAATACTACATTGTGTAAAGCAAAATATGTTGTTATTGTCTGATATGTGTAGACATAAAATCGGGTGTTATGAGAAAGCAAACGACAAAAGTAATGGAACAAGGTATACGTTGTAATTTTTCGATCCAGCAATTTAGTAATATTTTGATCAGTGTCATTACAGCAGGCCAGTTACTGGCAGTTAGTGCACTTAGATTTATTTAGTAATACCATGATCGCCTCGGATTCTTTTGTTCTCCAAGGGAATGTAAAGCTTGTATTTCCCTCATTGCTCATGCAAATGGAATTTTTCCTTTGTCTTCTAATTTTCCCGTGCATGTTGATGAGGGAAAATTTGAAGACAGAAATTTTTTGTCTTCTTTTAAATTTCCCGCCTGCATATATATTTTCCCTCATCAACATGCACGGGAAAATTCACAAACCCTCCCTCGGCTGCGGTAAATTTAATCGCTAATTTCCCTCAAGTCATGTTATTACTCGGGCTACCTGTGGTAGCCGAGTCTAGGTTTCGGTTTTGTTAGTAGTGTTTTTTGGGGTCGCGATATTGCCCCGACAGCACAGGGAGCCCAATCTTGGCAGCACTTGGGCACCTGTGGCAGGGGATTTAAAAAAATACGGAAAACGGTTACCGGAAGCGAGGAAAAAACGGGGGGAAAGGGGGGGAGGGAGAGAAAAAAATATAAGGGATGAAACACCAAACCACAGAATAGTAATACAACCAGAAGTCCAACTCGCGTCGGAACCTTTGAAGTTTATGTCCTCGCGCATGTCGCCTCGCGCATCTGGATTCCTCGCCATCCTACGCCATCCTACGCCATCCTGGCAAGTTCCCCCGGCAGTTTGGTCCTTCAAAAGTAGGTTAAAACTGCCGGGGGAACTTGCCAGGATGGCGTGGGATGGCGTAGAATGGCGTCGGATGGCCGTAAAATATCGCGCCTGCGCATTGAAGAAATGCGGACAAGTTTTCACTTGAGTTGGACTTCTGGTTGTATTACTATTCTGTGACCAAACGTTCAACGTGGAATGTGTTCCGCAAGTAGCCAGGACATCTCGTATCGTCGGGAGCCACCGTTGGAATACTGAAACCTACTGAAACTCAGAGTCAGATGAATGTGCAATAAATCAATAATCCTGAGACTTCCCGCTTTATCCGAAAAGCTTATCGTAGGATTTCGTAGCTATCCGAAGTGTCAACGATGACGTAGTGTCCTAGCTACTTGCGGAACACATCTCTCGAAAATATGATATGTAATTTAGCTGCAAAATCACGGCTAAAAGGTGAGATTTTGCCTCATTTTGATTATATTTTGATAAATGAATCATTATCACAACTACTTCGCTCAATTGTCTTACAATTTTAATACCTATAGCCGCTTAAAACGATGTTCAAAACAAGGAAGAATTCGTGTTTCATCCCTTTATTATTTTCCTAAACACACCACGATCGAGTGTGCCACAAGGTACCCACGCTCTGCCAAGATGGGCTCCCTGTGCGACAGGCGTTGCGAAACTGAGGCATGTGACACTTCTGCCGTCACAGCTCAAATGCTGTTTCATGGCGGATTTTCATGCAGGAATGGCGAGTTTTTTCTTCTCCTGAGTCTCCTGACGCCTTTGGTTGTGTTGTTCGAAACTTGTGAATTTGTGTTTTAATGATAAACACGCTCGCAATGCTTTTATACTATAGTAGACCTGGGTTGGTCCGCGATCTCGATAACCGTACGCTGAAAATGTGTAGTACTCGATAAACTCTCGATCAATGTGTTCTCGATCAATTTTATACATGTGTTATTAATTAAATTGTACTGAAAAATGTTGCTCAAGTGCTGTAAATCAAAGATCAAAGAAAGTTGATAAAGCCAACTTGCAAGTGAAAGGTAAACATGCTGTGTTTTACATCTTCTTTACATCATATGTCTTACACCGAACTGACTTGTGTCTGTGAATGCTGTATGTAAATGTATTGAGGTTTAAACTGTATTAATATTTGTAGTTTGCTTCAGTTTTGCTTGTATTGTTTATTATTGATTTATTGTACTGATGTCTTGCAAATAAAAGTCGATGCTATTCAACAGTTTAGATACATTACTTTCATCAAGTGTGTATTATTGTGTGGGTACACCAATATGGCCACCATTTCAATGTTTAGTTACACCAATATGGCCACTATTTCATTGTTTTGTACACAAATATGGCCACTATTTCATTGTTTTGGTACACCAATATGGCTGCCATTTCATTGTTTTGGTACACCAGTATGGCGACTATTTCATTGTTTTGGTACACCAGTATTGCCACTATTTCATTGTTTTGGTACACCAATATGGCCAATTGGCCACTATTTCATTGTTTTGGTACACCAGTATGGCCACTATTTCATTGTTTTGGTACACCAATATGGCTGCCATTTCATTGTTTTGGTACACCAGTATGGCCACTATTTCATTGTTTTGGTACACCAATATGGCCGATTGGCCACTATTTCATTGTTTTGGTACACCAGTATGGCCACCATTTCATTGTTTTGGTACACCAATATGGCCGATTGGCCACTATTTCATTGTTTTGGTACACCAGTATGGCCACTATTTCATTGTTTTGGTGCACCAGTATGGCCACTATTTCATTGTTTTGGTTACACCAGTATGGCCACAATTTCATTGTTTTGGTACACCAGTAATGGCCACCATTTCAATGTTTTGGCAGACCAGTATGGCTGCCAAATCAATGTTTTGGTACACCAGTATACCCACCATGATTTTCTCTATGATGAATATTCCACTACTACAGTCAATTGACTGAAAGTTGCATCAAATTCAACCATTAACTCCAAACAGCACTCCTGTTTATTATTTTGCAAGGCGCCAGCCCACAGTAGCCCGAGTTCACGCCTAGCGGGCGTCTTGTTACTTATAATTAATAAATGACAAAATGTTGCCTATCTTGTTGATGTTACCGTTGTTGGCTTGTCTTCTACGTGTTAACACTTTATGTATCTAATTTAACTACGTAAAAGTCGTTATATTAACTCTTTCAATTTTTCTTGTCGATTATGACTCATAATGACTGTAGATAACTACTGTATATACATATTCAAAACCTGTAGCAAATTCTGTGAGAGAGCTGTAACTGCATGATTTAGGTATTCAATGGTATTTAATTATAGTAGATTTGTACAACGTACAGTAAGTGTAATTTCAATTAAGTCCAATTTTTTTCAGTTAACCATCAAACCTTAAATATTTCCTGTAAAAATTTCTGTCAAAATTTGGACTCAAAAAAATTTCTGGGATTCCCAAGTTCCGATAATTAGCCAATCACAGATGGTCATGAGTTTTGAAACCCGGTAAAGGTCGCGCAAACTGAATTTATAATTAAGAAATCAGATAATAAACGGCAGAAACAAAGAACCGTTTATTACCACATTTCTTAATTATAAATTCAACGTGAAACCATTGCCTATAAATCTAATATGCACCAGTATCACCAAGTCCCTCTACTATAATTGACGATTGAGAAGCTATTTCATAAACTCGTGTATCGTGTTTTACCAGGGGTTACAAACACTCGAGAACAACAAAAATCACTCGGCCTATTACCTCGTAATTTTCAATGTTCTCTCGTGTTTGTAAACAACGCGGAAAATTACTCGGTTGACGGCCTCGTGATTTTCATTGTCCTCTCGTGTTTGTATGTAATAGTTCAAATACGAGTCGGAGGACTTTACCGGGATTTCAAAGTCCGAGTGCTTTTTGAAAAGGCGAGAGCCTTTTTAATGCACGAGGGCTTTGTAATCCCGGTAAAGTCCGACGTCGAGTATTTGAACTGACTTCTCGAACTCAAAACTCCAAAGGTACCTCTGAAACGTAATATAATTTGCCTTATTTCAAAGTCCCAATAGACGACTTTCAGGCTCATGCGCAGTAGCAACTTTACTTCAAATTTTCATCGGAGGTAAATACAACTGTTTTAGCTGGAAAGATCATATTAAAAATAGTAAAAGTGCAAAGTTTAAAATAAATCGGACAAATAGTGCGAAAGCTACGCTCTTCGTAAGTTTTGCTCTCCACTAGGGATTTAATAGGGATTTTGGCTTGGCGTGCAACTCCCGCCCGCCAAGCCAAAATCCCTATTAAATCACTAATAAATCCCTGTTGGAATGGGCAACTTTCCACTTGTGAAACTTTTTCCATTTGTTAAGCAATTCGTTTCAAACTTTGCACTTCTACTATTTTCAATATGCTCGTTCCAGCTAAAACAGTTGTTTTTATCTCCGACGAAAATTTGAATATTTGTTGCTACTGCGCATGATCGTGAAAGTCGTCTATACTTTGAAAACCTATTTTGCATTATTTCAAAGCACTAGTACTTTTCTCCGATTTCAAAGCACTGATTAAACATTAATTTCTTTTGTTTTTGGTTCATGAATTATTAATGAGTTTGAGAACCCCTGGTAAAACTCTCCCACTTGTTTATGAAATATTACATCATGTCGCTTATTAGTGAGAAACGTCAGTCCTTTATTGAAAAAAATTCATCATGCTTACTTACGAGTATCGATTTTATCATGGCTTTTTTTACGAATTATTTGCTGGACAATAATTTTTATAACAAAAATTAGATTACGATTTTTTCGTATGTTTTTGCTGTACAAGATGTCGTCAGTTAAACTCAGAGAAAAACGCTCAGCTCCAGACGGGACTCGAACCCACAACCTTGCGAATGTCGGCCGGACGCTGTCGCCATTGAGCCACTGGAACACAGATGTAGACCGTGGTTGTTTTATTTTATATTTATTTTATTAGCTTTGCCAGTTACACATTACAGACATATAATTATACAGAACGAAAACAGTTTTGGCAGGGACACCACAACAGCGAAAGCCAATTACTGCGGGCCAAACACACTTAACCCGAATTTTCAGGTTTGATGACGTCACACCCAAAAATGTGGGCGTGGCACCCGAAATAGAATAGATAGATAGATAGATATTACATAAATAATGTCAGCGAATCAAGATTAGAAGGAAAATTCTAATAATATTGACACATTGCGAGCAGTACCGAAGAATCCCGAAAGTAGCGGCCCCCCGAAAGTAGCGACAAATTTGAGATGTCCAAATAATTTCCGAAAGTAGCGGGCCCCCCCGAAAGTAGCGGCCCCCCATAAGTAGCGGTCCCCCATAAGTAGCGGTCCCCCATAAGTAGCGGCCCCCCGAAAGTAGCGGCCCCCCATAAGTAGCGGTCCCCCATAAGTAGCGGTCCCCCGAAAGTAGCGGCCCCCCGAAAGTAGCGGCCCCCCATAAGTAGCGGTCCCCCATAAGTAGCGGTCCCCCATAAGTAGCGGTCCCCCATAAGTAGCGGTCCCCCATAAGTAGCGGTCCCCCATAAGTAGCGGCCCCCCATAAGTAGCGGTCCCCCATAAGTAGCGGTCCCCCATAAGTAGCGGTCCCCCATAAGTAGCGGCCCCCCATAAGTAGCGGTCCCCCATAAGTAGCGGTCCCCCATAAGTAGCGGTCCCCCATAAGTAGCGACCCCCAAGTCATCGCTTGATTAACTCGAAAGTGTTAAGTTTCAACTACCAACGTTCCAAAGTGTATAACAGTCAGAGTTGAAATGGCATAAGGAAAACCTAAAGCATATTAAATGTGGTAAATAGGAAGGAACAAAGATGAATATTCCCACAGTATGTTAACGTATTTTAACACCTGAAAGTGGCGGGGCCCCGAAAGTAACGCCCCCCCGTAAGCAGCGGCCCCCAACAGCGGATAAAACCGAAAGTAGGGGGGGGGGCGCTACTTTCGGGATTCTACGCTATTATGAAGGGCAAATTGTTCGCCATTAACGAGGATCTTCATGCAGAGTCATAGGAATGTACAAGTGCGTTATTATTCTTTTGATCTGAATTGAACTGTTTTCTTTTTTTTTTCGTTTTCCTCTTAATCTATTTATATATGGGACCGCAGTAATTGGCACACGCTGTTGCGGCTATCCATGCCACTTCTCTTAAATTTTAGTTTGCATTACCAGAAATTTGGGTCATTTGTGCCGCTGCTCTCGGTCAGCGGCTATGTTCGCCTAATAATATAATTATGTATTCTAGAATTTCTAATCAGTGTGATTCTACTGTATTCTAGTGTTTCTCATCATTCAGGTAAATGGGTTCTTTAGAATTCGCCTAAATCGTGCACGATAAGGACTGTGAAATCAAGCAAGTTCAAACGCTTTTGGAAGTACTATGCTAGAGACAAATGAGGACCTTTATGCGCTCTCGAAGTAGACTGACTCATGCCGAATGCAACGCGAATCGGGCACTTCGCATCGCCCGTAACGTTGTTGGTCAATTTGGCCAATTTCTAGAACCTGTTTGCAAAGATTACTACGCAAAAACATACGAAAAACTTTACCAACTGAAGCTGAAAACACTATTATTATGTGGCTGAGCTTGTTTTCGGGTCATTACGCCAAACGGCGCACGCTGATCAACATGGTCTCTCGTCCCGTATGATGATATATAACATACAACCCAACACGCGTGTATGATGCATTCACATTTTTGAGATTAGGGTTAGGGGGTTCGGGGGGGAAGGGTTTCATTAATAACCTCTTTATTAAAAAAACATGCACATGTATGATGAAATGCATCATACACGCGTGTTGGGTTGTATGTTATATATCATCATACGGAACGAGAGACTGTATTGCGCTGATTGGTTGCTGAGCGGTCCGGAAAAAGCCGTAATGCCCTCTCGGCACTGTGAGTGGAGGGCATTACGTCATTTTTAATGACCTGCAATTTTTGGCGGGAAAATTACTGAGTTGATTTGAATGAAAATAAAAGCGAATGAGATATATTCGTTGGAAAATTTTGAACGATAATACGTCTTCTTATTTAAAAGCGCGAAAAATAAAAGCCTAACAGGTGTAAACATGAAGCAAAACGAACAAGCTCAAAAGAAAGAACTAAGGTGAACAGCGACACCTGATCAAGACAAACGTAGAACTAAAAACAGATAAGAAAACAAACCAAAAGCCATAAAATAAAAGGCTTATTAACCTCGTTTTCTCGGTCTGTACAGGAAAGTATTTGCCCTCGGTTTTATCGCGCAAACCTCGCTCAAACCTCTCATATGTCGCCGATCGTCGCTGACCCATGATTTAGATGCATGTTAAGTAAAAGAATAAAAGCACTTCTTTTCTGTATTGTACTTTATTACTTAACATGCTGCTGCACTTCCCGTTTTAACATGCATCTAAATCACAAATCGCCGACGATCGGCGACATGTGAGAACCAGGCTTAACGTACAAGATTACGATTCCCGCCTCGTACCTCAATTGCTATAACTAGGAGAAAAAAAATCTCTTTCTACAAATCCCCCTCGCTCGCACCTCACTGTCTGTTTGGTCGCCAATTTTCTTCTACAGCCTTGCCCAACTTCAACGCGTGAAAACTCGTCATGCTAAAGTGTGTTACAAGTATTTCTTTGTCCAAGTCCTTTAGCATTTTACCATCGACTTGTTCTAGTTGGAATTGTTCCACATATTGCCCCAGATGTAATGACTGAAGAAGTTCTGCAACGCCAGTGACTGTCATATTACAAACACTGCTTATCCTACTGGGATGTATTGGTATTGTATATCCCTCATCGTCTTCATTTTCACTATCTTCTTCCTACGAATAAATATAGGAGTGTCATGGACACATAGAGACATGCAGATGTATTAAACTTACTTTAAACAGAGACAATTCATCCTGACACAGACAAACATAGACATTGACACACACGCAGACACTGACAAGAACATCACTGACAGTGGCCCTTTTTATACGACAGACGTATTATCCGTCTGGACGTACTTGGGCAAAGTTCTTTGGTGCGTCTTTTTAGTGCGTCTCAAATTTCGTCTTGTATAAAGACGGCCATCAGACGCATTACACGTCCAGACGAACTATACAGTAAAAATCCACATAAAAGAACCACTATTTTTTGAGGTCAGGCTGAAATGGTTCTTATATAATGGGTACTTAGTGAGAAATCAGGCCGAGTTGGTTCTTAACTGCATGGTTCTTACTGTATTTCTTGTCAAAAACAATTGTTCCTGGTTTGGTGTTTTAAATGATTTGTTTCCTTAATTATTCACATAAATTGAACGTTAACATCCCAATTGTATTTCATATTGCCAAATAATAATTTACTGTCAGAACAAGAACAATAAAATATACTGTATATATATATATATATACAATACAATAACTACTTCAGCTAAAGTACAAAATTAGTTAAGGGTTTTTAAGAACCAGTCTCATTTGTCAGCCTGAAGAGGTTCTTGTATTTTAGGTGCTTAATTGCCTAAATTTCAGACTGTTGGTTCGTAATCCACTGGTTCTTTTATGCGGGTTTTTACTGTATGCCTTAATGCGTCTTTACCGACGCACTAAAGACACGCAACGGACGAAGAAAACAAGAAACTGCGACAGCGTTTATACTTAAAGCCAGCGCAGCGGCATTTCACATCACGTCTGAATTCAAGATGACGTCTTGCAATACAAAACATGTATAACTGGACAGAGGTGGAACTTAAATATTTTAGTCGAAGCTAAGTATAGAACAAAAATATGAGTATGCTCGTCAACTTGATATGGAATCAGCTAATTTGAGGGTGTTCGAACAAATCAAACAACGTTTTTTCGGCATTTTTTTTTTGTTTAAACAAAACTCATATTGTTCCACAGCAAATCGTTCTTGTGCCTTTCTTTTTGCCGACATAACTTTCACGAGCTGCAGCATAGCCGCCATTTTGAAATTTGCCGCTTGGTAATTTTTTTAGCGCCAGGCCCATTTTGCTAGCTAGCAGTGCGAATCGCACTTTTATTCGTCTTTTAGTTCGTCTTACAATTCGCCCACAAACACAAACATTGCCAGAGACACAGACATGTATCGAGTTTTTGTGATTTTGTTGACGACCAAAGTTAAAAATAATGTTTTTCGACCAACATTCGGACAAAGTAAGTCATAAAATCGAAATCAGGCAATAAATAAAAAACCCGCTGACACCGTTTTGCTGGAAATTTATCTCGGAGTCGAACTGCGAAAAAACCTTTTGAACAAAATGAAAGTCGCCCCAAGTGAAGCCCTCTGGTTTTACTTGAAAAATTTGCAACTATTATTGGCTTGTGTTTATCGCAAAATCAAATATTGTCTTCTAGAAAGTAATGGCATAAATTCTGACAAATTGAGATGACCCTGCAAACCTTACACCTTGACCAATGACCATGCATCTGTACTTCTGTGCAGGTTTATAGTTTCTCTTTTATGTTTTGTTTTTTTATAAAATAAGGTGTCCTCTACGCACGCTCTGTTTGGCTGGACTCCGTTCATTTATAAGAGAACATAGATCATGAATGACGAAAAATCGCGTAGAATGGCGTCAGCTGGCCAGAAAAGCCCGCCAAATTCCAAAACTACCTGACTTTTAGCTTGGTTTTGCTTCTTCTTATTTTATAAAACAAATAAAACATACCGCTCCTGTGCATATGTACTCTTATAAAGGTACGTTTGACGTCATTTGAACACGAAAGAAGTGTACTCTACTCAACTTCTTTCGTGTTCAAATGACGTCAAACGTGCCTTTATAAGAGTACATACGCACGCATTTATGTTTTATTTGTTAAATCCAATATAAAACCATTATATGACACACTAACATAGCGCATTTAAATGAACCTGTAGTTTGTTTTCTAATACATTTTTAATACTCACGGCATCTGTCGGGTCGTTGATAGACTCGCCTTCTCGTGATAAACTGTCGTCAATATCTGAGGGGAAAAAACAACTTGTTTAAACAAATATTCATATACAATCCACATGCAGCTGGTGATTTTATGAAAATATCAGAGCCAATAACAGCTCCCAAAAGCTGGGAACTGAGACCAGAACTGCCGGATCGATAAACTCTAGTCTCCCGCCTCGCAGCCGCTTTCAAACTTTACTTCATTATGTACAACTCATTCATACTGTGATCTTATTAATGACTTTTCAAAAGTTTTCGCACAGATTTATTTAAATGAGCAGCAAGAACATAAAATACCATTCTTCGTAAATTTCGCAAAGTTTTAATTAAGCTAAATTGTTAAGCTACTTTTTAGCTTTTAAGCTAATCACTTTCTTGGTTGTTGACCCCTTCTAATTGTTCGCTCTGAGTTCGACTCAGGTTGGCGTTTAATTTATAGCAGTGATCAATGCTCCAATTTCATTAGTTCGTTGGACACAAAGAGGACAGGGATATTATGCTTGGGCAAGCAGACGTTAGGAACCCACTGACTTACCCACTAGGGAGCTTAAGAAAATACAATGCGAAGCCAAGGACAACGTCAACGTCCTCATTATAATTATATAGAATTCTCAAACACAACAAGGAAAAGGAATAATTTTTAGTCCCAAGAGTAAGCCTAACGCCGCTCCTGCTCTACATACAACGTTATTCAGTTCATTCTCACGTCTTCAGGACGACGTTAGGGACCTAAAGCCCGGCGCACACTAGTGCAAGTTGCACGCACAGATGTCATTCGTGACCAATTGCGTGCGACGAAAATCCTAGTGTGCGGGGAAAATATACAGGATTTTTGTCACTCGTGTCGTGAACAACAAATATCAAACATGTTTGATATTTTCTGTCATTCGTGACAAAAATTCCTAGTGTGCGGCCAAAACCTAACTCGCAACTCTTCGCAGCAAAGAAGTGCGCATGCGTGTTATTCCCCAAAACAACATGGCGGATAGTGAACATACTAGTGAACCTCGTAGTGAACTGGTCACCGAAGCAATTTTGGAGGATAAATTGGTAGATACCTGGCCCGAATATCCCTGTTTGCGATATTGCCGGTGATATTGCCGGGATTTTTCAGGATCCTCTGCGTTCAGTTCTTGAATAAGATTATCATAGACTCCTTGCCTTTGTCTTCTCAAAATCCATCGTTTCGTCCATAACTGGCGATTAGCCGCCCTCAGACGTCTTCGACGTCTCCGTATCAGCAAAAGAAATAGCAAGATATCTTCGTCGTCTGACAAATCATCTTGTTCACTATCCGCCATGTTGTTTTGGGGAATAACACGCATGCGCACTTCTTTGCTGCGAAGAGTTGCGAGTTGGGTTTTTGCCGCACACTAGGAATTTTTGTCACGAATGACAGAAAATATCAAACATGTTTGATATTTGTTGTTCACGACACGAGTGACAAAAATCCTGTATATTTTCCCCGCACACTAGGATTTTCGTCGCACGCAATTGGTCACGAATGACATCTGTGCGTGCAACTTGCACTAGTGTGCGCCGGGCTTCATAAGATCTACGACGGCAACTTCGAGGGCGACGTCCTTCAAACAAAAGCATTCTTCTTGCAAAACAAAGATGATGAATAATTTCTAGTTCCAAGAGTAATCTGAACACCGTCTTCGCTCTGTATACAACGCCACTCAGACCATTTTCACGTCTTCAGGACGAGGTTGACTCGTGGGGTGATGAGAACTGTTGTCTGAGATTGCCTTAACACAGACACTGCAACCGTTTTAACACTTTGAAAATTATAAAACAAGCTTCAAGTATTGAATACGGTAGTCAGTTCACCGTGACTTCTTTTCAATGATAAAATTTGAATTGCTTTTTAACCGCCGTCGTCGTCCTAGCATCTTAAGGTCCCTGTTAACTCCGTGAAACGGCAAAACTGTTAGTTGAGTTTTGACTTTAAACTATGCTACAATTCGTGGTTTCTGCTAGATACTGAACTTTAGATTGCCGTCGTCGTCCTAGCTTGCTCCGGCTGAGACGTCTACGAAGGAGGCTGAGATAGTGGTGATCCTTAAGCAAGTACAATAGTATTTTTCAACGAAAACAAAGCGTTGAATAATTTGCAGTCCCACGAGTAATTACAAAAACGACGTCCTCGTTGCACATACGACGTCAATTGATGCGTTTTCACGTTTTCAAGATAACGTTTTGGCAAGGAACAGCAAAATTTGTTAGTTTACTATAGGCGTTAATCTATGTTATACGTCATGTTGTCGAAGCTATGGTTGCTTCTAAAGGTCTTACAAAATACGTAAACTTACAATATACGATGTCCTGATCCCATGGTTTCTTTTAAATGCAGTAACTTATTTGACGTCGTCGTTCTAGCTTGCTTAAGGTGGTCTCATACAAAAAAATTTTTTTTCTTTTCTTTTTAATGTAATTAAAATCTGTTTCTACCAGGTTGTTTGGTAAGTTAGTCTGACTAAAAAAAAGATGCTTTTTCAATACATTATTGCCATGGTTACCAAGATATGACACCCCCCATTGAAAAGAGCCTACTTTTATAAACATGATAACTAGATAAATAATAATGATAAAAACCTGGAATAACTTTTATTTAGTCACAAATAACATTGTCTAGGGAGTGAACTAGAACTATTGACATAGAAGCCATAATAAAGATTTTACAGCCTGAATACTAGAAATGTATACAATTAGTCTCACTAAAACTGTTATTATTTCATAACAATTAAACATAATTTAATTCTTTTAGTTCACTCCCAAGACAAATGTATATACTGTTAGCCCTGCACATTTGATCAAGATTGCTTAAATACTTTTTGAGATATCCTGCGCGCAATATCAGGAATCGGGATTTTTAGTCAAATTGAGAAAAATGGCTTTAAAGTTAAATATTTTGATTATTAACAAGATAATCACCTTAAAATAGCAATATATAGTTACATAATGATCCTAAAACAAAGGATGTGCACGGTGTAAGGTACGGTTCAACATAAAAATCACAGCTCATTATAGGCGCTTTGAAGTTTGCCGAGTTTCCAGACCATATCTCGATTGACTATGGTCTACCTATCGGTAGCCCAAGTAATTAGCTTTTTTGTTCCCGCTTCAGCAATAAAACGCAATAGAGATGATTAAGTAGGCTTCAAAGATTGAAATTATTCAAAAATAAAAAATTGATGAATTTCGTACTTTTTTGTATAAAACCACCTTAAGGTCCCTGCACACTCGAAATTCTCCTTCATCAAAATTACCCAGTATAATTTTGACAGTTGCCTATTCTATTCTATTCTGCTCTGTTCTGTTCTGTTCTGTTCTATTCTACAGTATTCTATTCTACTCTACTCTATACTCTATTCTATATTCTATATTCTATATTCTATTCTATATTCTATATTCTATATTCTATATTCTATATTCTATTTTCTATTTTCTATTTTCTATATTCTATATTCTATATTCTTCTATATTCTTCTATATTCTTCTATATTCTTCTATATTCTTCTATATTCTTCTATATTCTTCTATATTCTTCTATATTCTTCTATATTCTATATTCTATATTCTATTCTGTTCTGTTCTATTGACAGCAGATTAACCAAAAAGCTATTCTATGTATGGCTTAAGGCTTGTTTATACACAGGCGATTTTTGCTGCGATTTTCCTCATCTTGACACATGCGATTGAATGGATCGCTCACGAAAGTATTGAAGCATATAATTTGGCACAAAAGGTTCAGTACATTCGTAAGTGAATCCATTCGATTGCATGTGTCAGAAGGAGATAAAAAATCGCAACAAAAATCGCCTGTGCAAACGAGCCTTGAATCTGGAACCAGACTGACCTGTTTGTTTTGGCGTTTTCTTGGCCGGTGTCGTCACAGGATTCACGCTTTTTGTACGTTTGGAAATTAACCGTGCAATTACACCTTTTGGCTTCGCGGAGACAGGTGGCCTGGTTTTTTTGACAACGTCTCCGTAGTCACCGATATCGATATATTCATAATCATGCTCTTCCTCGTTACTCGACGTGTCGTCGTCGTCTTTCTGACTTGTTGTGACGTTTTTTTCGGCCGCATCTTGACGCGTTGACGACTGATCCCCGAATTTCGCAACCGTGAACGAGAACTCACGAATGAGTTGAGTCCGGTCCTGCCGGTTGCTGCCGTAAATGACCTGGTCTTCCGGGACAACTACGGACTGTACCTTGACTAGATCAACGCCGTCATTGAGGCTCTTGCAAAACCGAGCGTACGTCGAATCCTTCACCATGGCCTGTTCGGGGACGACTAACGATATATCCAACGTTCGCGGAAACGTTAGGATCGTTTTCCGACCATCTTCCCGCGAGCTAGCGATCACGATGCTCTCAATGACTGCCTCGTCTATTTGAAACATGCCAGTCAGAAGCGCACTGTCGGCTTTTGTCGCCGATTCCGTGCCAGCGATGAACGTCGGTGGCGAGGTAAACTGAACGTATACTGGTAGAGCGATGTGTCTGTCGAGTTCGGCTAGAAAATATTCCTTATTATCAGCAAGGGGTTGGAATCCCCCCTGGACGTCCATCGAAAGGCAGACTTCGCATCCTTCCTCGTCAAGGCACATCATTCGCGGAGCGAAGTCGTTTGTGATGTAGTCAAGTTTAAGCTTTTGTCCCGCTCGTAGACAACGCTCTTCACCGGCTGGATCGACGTGATCTTTGGTTACACGGACGTAGTGTACACCAGGGAACACGCTACATAGTTCCTTGACGGTGTCGTAGAGCAACGAGACATTCTGGGGCCTCACTTCGACCTTCTGTGGACAGTTTAAAGGCACGAGAACCTCTCGTCCCTCGTAGGTATAGCCGCGAAACATTCTGATCGATTTCACCACGTGCATTGTCAGAATTTGACCACTCGAAAGCGTTGCCTCTTCGCTCTCACCGTAAACACCTTCGGTAACTTGAATGATTTGAGGCAACGTGAATGAGTCTAAAAACTCGGATAAACCGTACTCCGAATCGTTCCATGATAACCCAAGTGCTTTTTCGAGGTCCTCGGGGTCGTACGAAGCCATCGATAAGATTTATTACACAACGAAAATCTATATGTCTTGATTTCCTGGAACGAACTCCAACATATATACGCCTCTTACTTCCGTCTTCGAATAACACTTCAGAAGGAATAACCACAGAATAAAGAACTGAGCAGAAGGGCCACTCGGGGCTCGGAGTGTCGCCGTTTTTCAGTGCGCATGCGCGAGCTCTGTGACGCTCGCAGCCAGTAAACCTCAGCCAGGTCAACAAGGAGTGTAATGGCGAAATACGGAGTTGCTTCACTAAAATCGCTATATCTCACAAACTAGTCGCCCGATCTTCACGCTACAACCAGTAGTGATTGAGAGAAGGTAAGTGACAATATTTTTGCTGTTTAGAAGACATGAAAAGCATCTGAAAGTGAAAATTTACGGAATTAAAACCGCCACAGTATAGAGCCACTAAAGTATTCTTGTCGATTTTCCACTTGCCTTTACGGCTTGAAATATTGAACTTGTTTAATATATTCATATCATGTCAGACCATTGATCTTCTTGAACTTGAAAGCAGTGTACTAAAATATATGCGATCAGTCCAAGATTGGGGTTGCTAAGCTCCTTCATAGTACATATTTTAGATCAAAACAAGGACTGGTGCATAATAAGAATTTCAATGGAGTATTGTGTTTATTGGATGGTCACTTGTAAATTATTTCTATAGTTTGATACTGTACTTTGATTTGTACTACAGTGTAAATTATTTTTTGCTATATAAAAATAAATATTTGGGATTGACTGTGATTGAATTGAGGTTGAATTTCTTCTTGAACTGCACCAGTGCAACAGCAAATTTGCACTAACTTTGAACTTTGCATAATTATATATGTCCAAACAAAGTCATTCAGAGAAATTAGTTTTACTAAAACAATGTCCTTGTCCAATCTGAAATTAAATTTTGCTAATCAGGCCTTTCCAGATTACAAAAAAGAATGGAGAATGCAATTGCATGCAAACATTTCTGCCTAGTTAGTTTCAATTAATCAATGGTTTATCATAAACTTGCACAATATCAAATGATTTCAACATGCAAAACTGATTGCTATTGAAAAAGTTTTATTCCTTCTGTAAGACAATGATGTGAAAAAACTTTATATATATTCTATCATGTATTCAATAGAAATTTGGTATATTTTGTAATTCAGTTTTTTAACTGCAAATATGGTATTAAAACATACAAAACTTGGTGTCAAACAAGACAGCAAACAGCTCACAGGTGGTGACACCAAGCAGTAATTTAAACATAAGTTACCTCTATCATAAGTTTAATTCCTACATGTTAGTTTTATGAAATTTTAAAAAAATATAACAACAGTACTAAACTGGCCTAATTAATTTCAAAATATATTTAATACTGTAAAACGACAAAACGTCACCTAATAGAATTGCTTCGTTCTTCAAAATTACTCAATCCATTCAAGAAATCAGGAAATATGTTCAGTTTAATCTTTATACTTAACGTCTAAACTGCTTTTAAAGATTGTCTGCTCTTATTTTTGCTTGCAAATGCAAGTTTAAAGAAGATGGTAATGCTTTAAATAGCTTCACACAGTGGCGGTTCGAGTTCGTTTTAATTCCGTAAATTTTCACTTTCAAATGTTTTTCGTACCTTCTAAACGGCAAAAATATTGTCATCTACCTCTCCTCTATTACTACTGGTTGTAGCGTAAAAATCGAGCGACTAGTTTGTGAGATATAGCGATTTCAGTGATCTAACTCCGTATTTCGCCATTGCACTCCTTGTTGACCTGGCCACAGAATAGTAATACAACCAGAAGTCCAACTCAAGTGAAAACTTGTCCGCATTTCTTCAATGCGCAGGCGCGATATTTTACGCCATCCTACGCCATCCTGGCAAGTTCCCCCGGCAGTTTTAACCTTTTGAAGGGCCAAACTGCCGGTGGAACTTGCCAGGATGGCGTAGGATGGCGTAGGATGGCGTAGGATGGCGAGGAATCCAGATGCGCGAGGCGACATGCGCGAGGACATAAACTTCAAAGGTTCCGACGCGAGTTGGACTTCTGGTTGTATTACTATTCTGTGACCTGGCTGAGGTTTACTGGCTGCGAGATTTTCCGGAAGTGGTTTTCGGTAACAAGCGCGGGGACAAAAACTTCAAAGGTTCCGACCCGAGTGGCCCTTCTGCTCAGTTCTTTATTCTGTGGAATAACACTTCAGTTTGATTAGTTAACCTTTGGGGAGGGGATGCCGGGGCGCTAATATGTTGTTGACACGAGAACTTGTTCGCTATGTCTTTGTCTCGTTTCCAAAACGTCAATTACGGTACAGTACAAGTCTGAACAGATTCAGACAAGAATAAATTTTTCAAATAAATTTGGGATTCTAGCCTCAACACTGCACCCAACTAATTGTTCTTCAAACAGAGTATTTTGACGTTTTCATGACGACGTCAACTGGCCAAAGTAGACCACTTGCATTTATTTCCATGTTATTGGAGTGCTTTGAAGTTGTCTTCCTGATCTACCTTTTTGTTAAAATAGAATAGATTATTATTATTATTATTTTTATTATTGTACTTTATTAAATACTCCCCAAAGGGAACGGCTAAACAGGGAGTCAATATCGGAGAGTTAAATCGGAGAGTAAAGATTTCGGAGAGTTGACTTTGAGCCACGCCCACGTCACGCCCACCTTTCTCAACGACCACACCTAATTTGTTAACTCTCCTGATGTTTTCTTTGGACTAACGTCAGCGAGTTAGTTTTAATTGAACTCTTTTCCTTCAAAAAGTAAAATAAGACGCGGGAGTTAACTTTGTCTTAAAAATTTCTGAGTTCCGATACTAGTAGTGATATAGTCTTACCATCGAGTTATTTGGATTCAGGTAATACAGCGAAGATTCTAAAATTTGAGGTCTTTCTTGACTTTCGTGTTTTGGACAACATTCTCCCGGGCAAAATGTCAGCGTCGTTGACTATTTAATTATAAGAACGTAACTCTTGTGAGAAACGAAGAGTAATTAAGTTTTTGAAGGAAAAGAGTTCAATTAAAACTAGTAACCCTCTGACGTAGTCCAAAGACAACATTGGGAGAGTTAAGAAATTAGGTGTGGTCGTTGAAAAAAGTGGGCGGGCGTGGGCGTGACTCAAATTTAACTCTCCGATATTAACTCTCTGTCTAGTCAAACCCCTCCCCAAAGGGCTTTTCAGTATCTAATTACACGTTAAAAACTATAATATACTAAACTAATATACAAAATTATACTATTATTATTACAATCAATCCAGTCATAAAAACTTATCAATAAAAATTTCATTAACTAGGGGTATCTAAAAAATCTTTTAATAAAATACGTTTATACTCTGATTTAAAATGAATAAGATTTTCACTGTTCTTAATGCTGTCCGGAAGCTCATTCCACAGAACCACTGCACGATACAAAAATGTTCGTTGACCAGAAGCTGATTTATAGATTGGAATATCTAATTTATTGTTATGTCTTGTGTTGGCGTTGTGTATTTCTGATCTTGTTATGAATTTGTCACATAAGTATGATGGCGCCAATCCGTTCATGCATTTAAATGCCATTACAGCATCCCTGAACTTTAACATATAGCTTATTGGAAGCCAGCATAGCTGCTGAAGAACTGGTGTCACATGGTCATATTTTCTTGTACCTGTAACTATAGATGAGAGTTGCACTTAAAGTACCTATGAAGCGAAAATTATTATTGTCTTAAACATAGTCAATCGAGATGTGGTCTGGAAACTCAGCTAAAGTCTTTGGTCTATCTTTTTGTTCGCCTTTATGCATTTTTGTGCACGGTGTACGGTCACTGAACACATTGTATTTTAGTATAATGAACGAATTGTCAAATAGCAACGTTTCAGTTCAATCACTCAACCGTGCTATTTAAATATTAATAAACCTAAAACAAAGGTTGTGCACGGTGTAAGGTACGGTTCAACATAAAATCACAGCTCATTATAGGAGCTTTGAAGTTTGCCGAGTTTCCAGACCATATCTCGATTGACTATGTCTTAAATGAAAGAACTCTTAAAACTACAACGTAACATCTTTTGCAGATCTTCGTTTCCGTGTTTCGTTGTTGCGATATTTCAGTTTCTTTGATATGCAAATTAAACACTTTGACATCACACGTCTATAATCAGCTATCGGAGAAAGTTCTATATCTTTGCTATTATCAGACGAAATCACTTCGAAGCCGATCCTGTGCGTCTATTTCGCATACAGCATTAGACATACAGATTTTTAATTGATTTCGTTTCATAATAGCAAAGATACTGAACCTTCTCTGATAACTCATTATACACATGTGACGTCAAAGTGTTTAATTTGCATATCAAAAAAATTGAAATATCTCAACAACGAGGCACGGAAACGAAGGTCTGCAAAAGATGTTACTTTGTCGTTTTGAGAGTTCTTTCATTTAAGACAATAATAATTTTCGCTTCGTAGGCACTTTAATAGTACAAAATACAGACTACAGTAACAAACTTGTGGCCTTCCAAAATTTTACAGTAACGGGGCTCTGACTCGCAGGGTAGGTCAGTTTCAGCTTGCTTTTGAAATTCGTTTGTCAATATTTGTTGGAAGGTGAGAACTAGGTACGGAAGTTCGCGAAGTTCACTGTGAAGTTCGAATTTACTAAGTTTAGAATTGAATTCCTTTGGCGAAATCACGGAGTAGAACGGATAATTTGTTGTATAGTGTTTGAAACGCGTGTAAATATGTACAAAGCATTGATCTTACCATACTTTGACTATTGCAGCTCTGTATGGGGCAACATTGGTAAAGGTTTATCTGAGAGACTCCAAAAATTGCAAAATAGGGCTGCTAGGATAGCTATGCTCTCAAATCATGAGGTACATTCTAGTGACTTATTGGATGATCTGGGTTGGGAAAAACTAGAATATAGGAGAAGTACGCAATTAACTTGCTGTGTTGATGTTTAAAATCTACAACAACCTTTCTCCACTGTATTTGAGAAAGATATTCAGCAATACATCTAGTGTACATTCCTACAACCTGAGAAATTCTGAAATTAACTTACATATTCCTAGATATAAGTCAGAGAAAGGAAAATGTAGTTTTCACTACAGGGACTCTGTCCTCTGGAATAAAATCCCTGTAGAGGTTAGAGATCAGACAAACTTAAAGGCATTTAAGGTGGTCTTCCACACAAAATTCAAAAATTTTATATTTTGTTTTGGGCTAAATTATTTTAGTACCATTAGAGAGATATCATAAGACTGATGCTAGTAACACTTTTCATTGACATGTCATTGCCATGGTAACCAGGTAACGGACCCCCAACTGGGAAAAAGTGATGTATTTTGTGCAAAGGATATCTCAAGAACCAAAGTTCGTACATTCTCAGAAAAAGGCATAAAATGATCTACAGATATACCTTTGTGTTGTGAACCTCAAACATCTTAATACAATTGTGTTCCCAACTAGAAAAAAACATTTTTCTTCAATAATGACATCATTACTTGTGACGTCAGCACAAATTTGCCAATTAACAACCACACAAAAAGTAATTGTTCAGATTTTTGAGGTTCCAAACATAAAACAACACCATATCAACTATTTGTGAAAGTTTCCACAAGTTTGGTCAAATATTTACTCAGATATCCTTTGCAGAGTAAAGTGAAAAAGCCCAAATTGCAGAATTAGAGAAAATCAAGTTCAAAAGTTGAATTCGATAACTGGATATGTTATCACAAGACAGTTCATCTCCACATTTCTTCTGGAGCCAGGAATCAATCACAAATAGCTACCAGAACCAGTAGCATATGTCACCCCTTCTTTCTCCTTTGCTTTATCTCCTTTTTTCTTCTTTCTCCCATGTAGGAGGGTGCGCATACCACACCAACTATCTGCACCCTCAGGACAATGATTATGTAATCTTCATTTCTCTGAAGAGGGGCAGTGAAATAAGCATGCATGGATTGCCTTTTTCATTCCAGCAAGATCACCTAGATTGCTTCTTATGGCAATTCCATAATAATTTTGGAGTTTATCAATCATGCTATCGGTCAGTCACCCTTTTCCACCCATCCCTTTTGTCTCTTTCTTCAGCTTTTGCAATGCGGTTCCCAGTCGCTTCTGGACATGGCCAACACATTCTTTTTTCTCTACTGTAATACCATGGTCTTGGTATACATCTCTGAGTCTCACTGTCAGGAAATCTTGATCTCCGCAGCAGCAACATTCATCGTTTCGACTGAAACTTCTTTTACTGCATTTAACAGAGCTTTACTGAGGCGAGAGTATGGAGTTGGCCTGGGAGGTGGTGGCATGTTCATAAGCCCACAAAATCTTTTTGCTGCTGCATGGCCACAACCAATGGACCTCATTGCATAAACCAGTCTTCTATTTACTTCAAAAAATCGAGATATTTGAGACGAAGTAGAGAACTGGTTATTCCAACCACAAGAACAACAAAGAAGCTGGGTGGGAAGCACAACCTTTTCGTTTCCCATTCATTTCCTGTAGAATAAGACTCAAGACTGCATTCGAAGCATTCTTTACATGGCAGCATTCTAAATACGGATGATGAAATAGCCATATCAACAAATCGATAACCACTTACAGTTGATTCTTCGTTAGGTCTATTATCATCAAGTCTTGGTCGCTTAGCATTAGGAATCTTCCGGGCCAGTGGCCGAAACTAGGCTTGCTGGTGGCTGGTCATTCTGGTTGGCATCACCACTTGGAACAGTCGTATTTTTAGCCTTTTCATGCAGATTCCCATGAAATTTACGTTTCTTTGAGTAGCTAGATCGCATTTTAAACAGATATTGATGCTAACAGCACGTGTAAGTTTAAAAGATCCGATTTGATAACAAGATGAAGACAACACTACTGAAACCAAGGCAAAATTGCTTTTAGGATCGTTTATAGGGGGAAGAACTTCATGTAACCTTAGTTTAAGTGTTAATGTACAAAGAAAACAAGGGAGGGGTACCAGGTGTATTTTTAGACATTACCAAAAAGGTTTTTTTATAAAGTAAGTCTGTTGCTATGGGCGTTGCTATGGAAAATATTATACTTGTCTCAGGAATTTCCTAAAAATTCCCCTTTTACATTGCGAATTTCGGTTAAATCATGTTTCGGGATGAAAAACAAATGAAAAACAAAATCACTCGTAACTTGTCTTTCATGTTTAGTTGCATGAACTGTAGCAATATGCAAAGTTTGAGGTGATTTTGTTCAATAATCTTAAAAATATTCACGATTTTCGAATATGTTAATTAGGAACAAACGAACCATAAGTTATCTCATTTGAATATCACATAAGTCTAAATATCTCAAGAACTAAGTAAAATATGAAAAAGCTGTAAATTGATATTCCCCATTATTTTGAGAGTTCTTTCAAATAAGACAAACTTAATTTTCGTTTCATATACACTTTAACATAAAAGCAGAGTTCTGCCTCTCGTAGCCGCAGTGTTTTGAATAGAGCAAAGTGAAAAGACGGTAAACTGTCGAGTTTAAAGTTGATAACGAGACTCCGCTTGAAATGTCAGTATTTCGTTATCAAAACTATTCTCGGCAATTACCACGGCCTTTTCATTTTCATTTTGCTTTGTTTCTGGGCTTAGGAACCGTTCATTATTTATCGGGGGGGGGGGGGGGTGTGAGAAAATGGGGGGACCTGAAATTTTTGCTACTCCTTTTGGGGGGACCCTGAAATAATTTATAAGTTCTTAAGGGGGGGCATGAAGTTTTTGTATTAACTGAACAAGGATAAGAGTCTTTGATGATCAACATTATTATACAAACAAACATTTCTTATTGGGAAAAATCATTCAGAAAAGCCTTTTGTGGTGTTTTGTAAAATATAAAATGTAAAGTAAAAGTAAAGCATAAGGCTCAGGTATTTAGATCCTGGTTGTGTCTTCCCATTCTTGGTGTATTGTACTTGTTGGTGAATGGTAGTGGAGAATGGTTTATAATTTGAGGTTGAAGGTGTTAGGGTAATAATTATGATTGAGATTAAGGAAAAGGTTAAGGTGACAATTGGTTTAATGTGTGGGTCGGGTGGGAATTAAGGTTGGGGGTTAAGGTTATATTTAGGGTTAAGGTTAGGTTTAGGGTTAAGGTTAGGTTTAGGGTTAATGGTTAGTTTTAAGATTAATGTCAGGATTTGAGGGGGGGGGGGCACTGAAATTATGTCAAATAAAAACAGGGGGGCTACCAAATTTTTGAACTTTGCTTGGGGGGTATCTGAAAAAAAAAAGAAAGTTTGGCAATTTCTCACCCATCCCCCCCCCCTCCAATAAATAATGAACGCTCCCTTATATTCTGTCGTTGTTGTTTTCTTAGAATACGACGGCGTTACTGATGGTGTGTGCAGTCACAGACACATTCCCCATATTGGATAAAATGACCATTTCAATCAAGTGTAAGTAAAAAAAAAGATTATTTTAATCATGTAAGCAAAAACTCGATTACACATGAATCCGTATACAATCTCAGCACGGTGACAATCGTTCGTTCGTTCGTTCGTTCGTTCGTTCGTTCGTTCGTTCGTTCGTTCGTTCGTTCGTTCGTTCGTTCGTTCGTTCGTTCGTTCGTTCGTTCGTTCGTTCGTTCGTTCGTTCGTTCGTTCGTTCGTTCGTTCGTTCGTTCGTTCGTTCGTTCGTTCGTTCGTTCGTTCGTTCGTTCGTTCGTTCGTTCGTTCGTTCGTTCGTTCGTTCGTGCCAAATCCAATAGCAAGCGACGTCAGTTTTGACGCTAAACAGGGACCGCCATTTACCGCAAATTCGAACGTCCCCAAATATCGTTGAAGTTTCATGAGTCTCGATCATGCGACGTTTCTGAACTTCTTAAAAACGCATGTTATTGTTAGACTCATGTGCAGGGAGAGAAGATCAAAAACGATGAATCTTATTAGTCATACATAATACCTCATTACGATACATGTTATGGTTATTTAGACATAACAGGAAATGAGAAGTTTCTGAGTCGGGGAAATCAGCGATAAACAATCGCGGACCGAGGTACAACATTAGAGAAACAAGATGCACGAGATTTGAGTTTCCTCGTGACTATATGGTCAGTTTTAATAAGCAAGAAACTGGTTTGTTTGTTTTTTTGTTGTTGTTTTTTTTATTGATTTGCTCATATAAAGATTTAATAATTGATTCTTTAAGTTACATTAGGGCTTAGAGGCTTTTTACTTAAGACCCCTAGTTGTGACTGTATATATATATATATATATATATATATATATATATATATATATATATATTTGATGTTACATTGTTACATGTTTCGTAACTGGTCCCGGTTTGGTCTTTAATGTACATCAGCCTACCACTCCGAATCGCAGCTCGCAGCTGCGAGCACTCGCAAGCTTGTTGCGAGTGTTTTAACGCTCGTGGCAGATAGTTGGATATTTTTTACTCGCGACAAGTACTTGTCAACATTTCAAACTCATTAGTAATTCATGAGGAAAACTGCACAAAGGAAATCATTACCGTGTCGATGGTTAATTTGCATGGATATTGAAGGAAGAAATTACATAAATTAATCGAACTTTCACTTCGATTTTCTCTTGAAATACCGATTTGTCAGAGATGCTGTATCAAACACTGGTGGTGGTTGTGGTGGTACCTCGAAGTTTGTTTAAAAAATGGTGGTTGTGGTAGTACCTCGAAGTTTGTACAAAAAACTCGGCTATCGCCGGAATACAGTTGAAACTTGAAACAACTTGTGTTGGAAAGTGCGAGTTGCTTCATGCGAGGACTGGAAAAGGATAAGAAAATATTTAAAGTAATATTTGTTCACCATCGTATTTCCCTCCACGACGTTTTCTTCTGGCGTCCCTGGAATGTTGATTGAGAAAGGTTAATTATATGTTTTGAGACGGATCAGGTTACAGGGCGAGGGGGAAATACTCTGTCAACATCTGTAGCGGCAGTGACAACAGTTCGAGAAAGTTTGGGTTTTTATTTCGACCATGAGCTATCTCACCGAAGTAAAGCAGGTGGAGTTAAACAAACTAGAATGGAGTTCGACGTCGTTTCAAGTCAGCGAGTTCCTCAAGAAATTCTCCCTGCCTCAAATCGTCAAAGTGATCGAAGGATTCTACGGCGACGACGAAGAATCGAGTCTCGGCGCTGATCAAGTTCTCACCTTACATGTTTTGAAGTCTTCGGATAAGATCGTGGGGCGCGACTACCGAGGCAAGGAGGTGAATATTCCCTTAAACTGTCCTAACAAGGTCGAAATTCGTCCGTCAAACCTGAAGGATGTCTACGAAAGCGTCGATGAACTCTGCTCTGTGTTTCCTCGTTACGTTCGCATCTCGCAAGGGTACTACAGCGCCTCGAAAGACGAAGAGATCTTGAACGTCGGAGACAAGCTTCGTCTCAAAGGCATCGATAAGAGCAAGAAAGGCCAAGAACGGTTGTTCTGTGTGAATCAGAACGGACAGACGATCGAACTGCCCCGGGACTGTATCGCCGGTTTTCAACCTTTAGCCGATGGGAAGGAGTACTACTTAGCCGAGGTCGCCTCGCAGTTCCGACTGCCGGTCTATGTCCAGTTCATCGATCCCCCGACCGTGGGGAAACAAAGCCGGTCGGCGGACGAGGTCGTGTTTAATTCCACCCTCGGCAGTATATACCTGGAGAACACTTACACGGAGAATGTCGTCCTTGCCTCGACCATCAGTGGCGCTGGGCGCCGCAACGTGGTGGCCTTTCCCCGGGATATGGATATCCGTATAGCCGTGTGTGAAGGCATGTTGTGTAATAGTACTGACTATGCGCAGATCTGTCGAAGCCTCAACAACGGTATGGATTTGGCCAGTCTCCAAATGATCGATACCTACAGCGCCTTCAAACCTCGCAATTCAGTCAAGGCGTACTCGTATAGGGAACTAGTGACCTACGCTTCCACGACTGGCATAAAAGAAAGCCTTCGCTCACAGGAAGAGCTCTCAGTGGAAACTGAAGGAGAACCGGAAGTCTACGAGAGTCGTGATCTGGACCAACCAACGAATGAAAACGAGGCCGCGCACGAAGGACTGGAGATGAGTGAAATGACAGAGGTCAAGAACGGTGAAAGAAATGGCGGGAACGATGACGCGTTTCGTAGCACGGCTCCACCAAAGCCTTCGAGAAACCAAGGTAGTCCTGCTGTACGAAGAAATGGGAATAGCCCCATAGTCCAAAGGAAGGAGGAAGGTATGAATAACATTTGTTATGTACTCTCTGACCAAAATTAGATAGATATATAGATAGATAATTTATTAAGTTAATAGCGTTGCAGCTAGAAGCTGAATTGTGTATAAACTTTACACAAAAAATGGAAGTTGTTAAAGATCACACAATTTTAAATCCTAAAACGTAATATATACTTGGTATGCTACAATAATGACTTATAAAATATGTGTATATTAATCTATTAAGCGTTTTTGACCCGAACTCAAAAGTTTGAAAAGTGACCAAAATCGGTCAAAAAGTAAAGGCTAACCCCTTTACTTTTTTCTCTCCAGATTTTTTTTAAAAATCAAAAGAAATATTTTAGCCAAAATACAGCCTTCTTCTTTTCACAGAAAGTCTAAAACGACTTTATTTAACCGTTTTTGACCCTAACTCAAAAGTTTCAAAAAAGACCAAAATCGGTCAAAAAGTAAAGGCTAACCCCTTTACTTTTTTTTCCGGATTTTTTTTTTTAAATCAAAAATATTTTTTTTAGCCAAGATACAGCCTTCTCCTTTTCACAGAAGGTCTAAAACGACTTCATTTAAAGTCTTTTTACTTGAACTACTATATATAAAACTATTCCTCAGTCTGTCAGTGTCGAGAATTTCCTCACTGCGTAAAGAGGAATCTCTCTCGCGCTGATCCACACAATTCAGGGACTGTATCTTTCTTTCGTTTTCTTTTATTTACTGTAATCACATTCATTTACAGTCTAATTCGATCTATCTTTACAACGTTTTTGCTCTCGCTTATGTACCCTACCTTCGGAAATACATGCCTTTCTCTATGAACGTCATGATCAACCACAACTGAGTTCATTTCCTATTTACTACAATTGTTTTTCTCTATTTATCTAACTGTACCAGCAATTGCCTGGCAATAACAAAAGTTGCGGTTGCTGAAACGGACTTTAACGACGTTGTGACAATATTATGGTAATTAACTATCTAACAAATATTATAATCTTATGAGGTTATATCCTTTTCCCTCGCGTCATCGGAACTTAACTAACGTAGCGTAAATCTTGTGGTTTACACCCTAAACTTAGTAAACAATTCCATACACTTCCTCAACAGTCAGTCTTACGGCACGCAGCGACGTTAAATTTGCGTCTGTTTCTTAATTTAATGGTAGATTTGTTGAGCTCAGGCAATAGATGATATAGTTTATGGCTGGTATTGCTGCATATTTCTTCAAAAAGCTTGGTTGTCAAGGTTTCCCTTCGATCACATAGGGGTCACAAACTTCCAGCGCTTCAGCGTAGTTAGCAGATGGGAAAATTATTCATAATGCACGCTTTTGTATTCTCTCTACATTTCTGTTCTTGCAAGTTTTTTTCAACTTTACCGTAATGTGAGCAATAATAATTTCAAAAGAAATATTTACATATTAGATTATTCATAAAAACTGACCTAATAATTTCATGTTATACACTTTTGTTAAGATTTACAACCTTTCAAATCAGATGAGCCCAATTCTGAGGAAGCCGCGACCGCTGTCAATAATACCGCATCTTCGCAAGGTGACGAAGTTGAGCCGCCAAATCCCGAAGACAGCGACGAAAACACGACGACTCGATCCGAAGCAAAGGTCTTCGTAACTACCGTCAGTATTGCCCAGCCTTCGGTGAAGAAAGCCCCGGATGTATCCGGGTGTTCGGTGAAGCAGGTCGCTGACATCCTAAGGGAACTTGGTATGGCGAAGTATGTTGTGAAATTTGAGAGTGAAATGATTGATGGGGAAATGCTGACGTGCCTCAATGATGATATCTTAATGGCGGATTTCGGCATGAATAAGTTACATTGCATGAAGCTGAGAAAATATTTAGAAGGATGGAGGCCCAAAGTTTAATTTGCTGGAGGTCGAAGAATAATAATTACCGTAGCGGTATGAGTGATGGAATCAAGTAAATGTTATACACAGTGAACGGGAAGAATGACTTTAATAAGTTGATATAAATTGTCACAGTTACATTAACTAGTTGTTTTCATAAATTTTGAACTTGTAACAAAGTTGCAAATCTGATGGTGATGTTGATTAGTGGTGGTGTGGTGATGGTATGATATGATGGTGACGATGATGGTGAAATTGGTGATGGTGATAATGATGTTGGTGGTGGTGATAGTGGTGATTGGTGGTGTGGTGATGGTACGTTATGATGGTGACGATGATGGTGAAATTGGCGATGGTGATAATGATGGTGGTGATGGTAGTGGTGGTGGTGATATAAATTGTCACAGTTACATTACTTAGTTGTTTTTTTCTATTTTGTTTATTTTTTACATTAACTAGTAACAAATTTATATTCGCGTTGTTTTGTCACTATCCCACTTTTATTTCACCCGTCGAAGGCTACAGAGTGGTAGCCGAAAGCTCGTAATAAAATCATTTGGTCAGAGAACGTTCCTTTTATTTCATTAAGTAACAAAGTTACATTTCGTATCCACGTGATGGTGAAAGTGGTGGTGGTGGTAATCGTGATGGTGATATTATGATATGGTGATGCTGATTGATGGTGAAAGTGGTGATGGTGATGATGATGATGATGATGATGATGATGATGATGATGATGATGATGAGGATGATGATGAGGATGATGATGAGGAGGAGGAGGAGGAGGCGGGGAGGAGGAGGAGGAGGAGGAGGAGGAGGGGAGGAGGAGGAGGAGGAGGAGGAGGAGGATGATGATGATGATGATGATGATGATTTTATAGAAAGATGAAACATGTCTACTTTTAGAAATAAATATGTTGATGAAACGGCGTCTTCTATTTTTATAGTGGCGAATGCTGTACGAGTCAACACCACTCATAGCTTATCTTCAATTGACGAGTGCTTGGTGTGAATGAGAATGAAACATATGTGTGTCATCTTTCTTGATTTTACGGCGATATTTCTAATTTTAGATTAACAAATATGTTGGATCGCTTTGTGTGTTCTAGGGCAGTAGTCTAGGCCTTAATTCTAGTGACAAGTTCTATGGATCAACACACTGCTTCGGTCAGTTAATCGAAAACGTGCGTGTGTCACCTCTTTAGATTTTGGCTTATACAGTTCTACTTTTAGATTCTGCAAGCTTGACAAATATGTTGGAACAGTTTATCGTGTTTGTAAACATCACATACTACTTCCGTTAGATTTTTTCTTTAATTGTCGATCCTTGATCTAAAACATGCGTGTGTCATCTCTTTCGATTTTGGCTACTACATTTCTACTTTAAGATTCTGCAAGGTTGACAAATCTGTTGGAATGGTGCATGGCTCGTGACTAGTCTTATGGGTCAACACACATACTACTTCCGTTAGAGTTTATCTTTAATTGTCGCTTGCTTTATCTGAAAATGTGTGTCATCTTTTTCGATTTTGGATATTACATTTCTACTTGTTTCGTATTGACAATTCTAGTGACCACTTACTATTTTCGTCATAGCTTATGAACTGTCCAGCGCTTGATGTGAAACATGTGGTGTCATCTCTTGATTTTGGCTTGTACAGTTCTACTTTTAGATTCTGCAGGGTTAACAAATATGTTGGAACGGTGTCTCGTGACCTAGTAGCGAGTAGCGAGTATGTGTAAAGACCACATACTACTTTCGTCAGGACTTATGTTTAATTGTCGATCGCTTGATCTGAAACATGTGGTGCTGTCTATTTCGATTTTGGCTACGACATTTCTACTTTTAGATGTTGCAAGGTTGCCAAATATGTTGGAACGAAGTCCTATAGGTCATGTATAGGTCAACACACTTACTACTTCCGTTAGAGTTTTATCTTTAATTGTCGATTCTTAATCTAAAACATGCGTGTGTCATCTCTTTCGATTTTGGCTACTACATTTCTACTTTAAGATTCTGCAAGGTTGACAAATCTGTTGGAACGGTGGCTCGTGACTAGTCTTATGGGTCAACACACATACTACTTCCGTTAGAGTTTATCTTTAATTCTCGATTGGTTAGTTTCAGAAATTGCAGCTTGATGTTAGTAATAATTGTCAGTTGTTTGCTGTACAAGCTGTGTTAGTAATACTCAGAAAAACTCTGAGCTCTAAGCGGGACTCGAACCCACAACCTTCTGAATGCTAGCCAGACGCTCTAATCATTGAGCCACTAGAACTCAGATAGCGGAGCAAGGTTAATTAAGGTACTTATACCTTAGACTGTGCCCAGTCCTCCAGGAACGAGTCTTAAGAGCTTAACGAGTCTTAACGAGTCTTAGAGCTCAGAGTTTTTCTGAGTATTACTAACTAACACAGCTTGTACAGCAAACAACTGACAATTAATTCTCGATTAGTTATCTGAAAATGTGTGTCGTCTTTTTTTATTTTGGCTACTACAGTTCTACTTGTCTTGTCTTATCTTGTATTAACTATTCTAGTGACTTGTCCTATGGGTCAATACCACTTACTTTTTCCGTCATACTTTATGAATTGTCAAACGCTTGATGTGAAACATGTGTGTGTTATCTCTTTTAATTTTGGCTACTACAGTTCTAGATTTTGCAAGGTTAATATTTATGTTGGAACGGTGTCTTGTGATCTGGTAGAGACTCCTATGAGTCAGCACACTTACTACTTCCATTAGACTTTATCTTTAATTGTCGATTACTTGATCTGAAACGTGTGTAATCTCTTTCGATTTTGGCTACCACATTTCTACTTTAGCTTTAAGATTCTGCAAGGTTGACAAATATGTTGGAATCGTGTTTTCTGTTTTACTAGCGAGTCAATAATATCACTTACTACTTCCGTCTGAAAATGTGTGTCTGTCATCTCTTTCGATTTTGTTGACGCAATAAATCAGAAAGACACCCTATTGTCGCTGTGTCGTTGGGTTATCTTGCTACTACGTAATATGTCGCAGCGTTCAGGTTATACAGAGTGTCCCCCAAGAAATGTCCCCATCCGTTTTTGTACTGCATCTTCTTTAATTTGGGTACAAGAAGTACATTTTTATATCACGCCGAAAGTACATCGCTCCTTCTTTGTTGTCTGAAATTTTCAGAGCTAAATAGTTCTCTACTCGCTTCCTGGAGTCATTTAAAGAGGCAACATCAAAATTTGAACTTGTCCAAATTATGCAAATTATCTATGCTACCTACAGATTTGGAAAAATACAGGGTGTCCCAAACCGAATGTCGCCCAACCCGTTTTTGACCACAGCTTTGTTTGAGTGCGGAATACAAGTTTGAATACATATGCATGTGAAAACTGACCACAAGGGAATAAAGTCTGATTCCAAATGAAGCAATGCGGCATCAAATCATGTGGGGTTCCTTGGGGTAATAACAATGCTCATGAAAGTTCCATGGACATGTTTGGACATTCACTCCTGAGGAAAGAGCATTCCTATCATGAAACAAGAAGCCCAACAAGGACAAGGGAAGCCTTTAGAAGAAGATTTCCAAATCTTGACGTAGCATACATAATTTCGACAAGTTCAAATTTTAATGTTGCCTCTTTAAATGACTCCAGGAAGCTAGTAGATAGCTACTTAGCTCTGAAAATTTCGGACAACAAAGAAGGAGGGATGGGCCTTCGGTGTGATATAAAAATTTACTTCTTGCACCGTAATTAAAGAAGGTGCACCTCTCATAAATGGATGGGGAGGGGGGCTTTTTTTTGGGACACCCTGTATGCAAGATTTGCTGGAACGTACCGAAACTTCCGTTATAGCATTTTAGAATGACAAGTAACAGGGCTAATCTGATTAGTGAAACGCCATTTCGCAGTGCCGGGTGATTAAGGTATCTATTTTTATAAAACTAATTAACACTTCTACCGGACTGTTCGTTTTCAACCGCTCACAGTCAGAAATAACCTAACAGTGCGGTTGAGGTTGAGGTTAAGTTAAGTTAAACAATGATAGAAATGGTAATAAACTTCAGTAAAGCACAATAAAATTATCTAGTAATACAGAAAACAGTCCATATTTTGATTCATAGTGATTTAGAAAAAGTTTAACTAACACTGAACAGAGTTATATTGCGATTAAGCTGAGGTTTGAACTCGGTTTTTGTTAGGTTATTTCTGAGCAGTACTGTATATTACATATCTGTAATTTACTGTAATCTTTATATGACATACCACACCAGACCATTGTACCAGACGATTTCACTTGACAATGGAAAATGCTTCCGACGATAAATAGTTAAAACAACTATTTTGCTGCTAATAGTAAATGGTCGCAACTCGCAGCAATTCACTTTTGATAAAATCTTCTAGTTTATAATAAATCATGACCTAATATCATTAATTCTCCACCTGAGTTCCCTGTCCCACTATAATTATCCCAACAACATAAGATGAATAATAATAATAATAATAATAATAATAATAATAATAATAATAATAATAATAATAATAATAATAATAATAATAATAATAATAATAATAATAATAATAATAATAATAATAATAATAGAAGCTTTAATCAAACTCACTAAGTAATACAGTACTACAATAATGACAACAGATCACAATACATTACAAACAGTAAAAGATGAGTTTGATAAGGGGCTAGCGAACGGACACGAGGTCCCAACTAGGCAAACCTCATACATAAGTCAATAAATTCATGACAATACACATAATGGTCCACTATTTACTACTATACAGAATGCGCCATTATCCGCACCTGACGCTGAACTCAGCCCCCTACCGCCGAAATCAAAACGATTTAGTTTGAAATAGACGGATAATGGAAGTATTCAAAGGGCTGATCCCGACGTCAAGCACTGAAAAAGACGCATCCTGCTATTCCTGCATCTTGCCTAGTCTGTCAATTGTCCTACAATTAGGACATACTGTCTTCCACGTGCTTACTCTGTCTGTGTCAAAAATAGTGTTTAACTTATTGTGAAGAGTTCATTCTCTCGATACTGAAGAAATTAGATATCAAATATAAGTACCATCATTTTACGACGTGCTCCCAACTTGAATCTATTAAAATCAATCATTATATACACTCAATAAAAGTAGCGTGCTGCGTAGGCAGTGTAGAAACAACAATCGAAATATAGTAAGGTTAGATATACTGCCGAAACAGAGAACGTAGGGGTCTAACGTTTCGAGCGAAGGCCCTTCGTCAGAGAGAAACGTGATTTCTCTCTGACGAAGGGCCTTCGCTCGAAACGTTAGACTCCTACGTTCTCTGTTTCGGCAGTATATCTAACCTTACTATATCTCGATTATATAACTCAGAAGTGCTCTAAGCTCTATAGTAATTTCTGATGAAACATGACAAAGACCCTATAAAAGAGCACTTCACACTATCGCTCCTTCTCCTCCCTTCAATGTTGCTCTCATGGTAGCTGAATACAAGATATTATATGCCAAATACCCCTAACATTGTTCGGGAAGGGGAGGGAGGGAAAATCTTGCGTATGTACATCTTTTAATTATGTAGTGACGCAGTTTTCCTGCTCTAAAACTAAACACAATTGTGCCAACTCATTTTGCTCTCGATTGCAGCTTCTGCACACGCTTTAGAAGTCCATTAGTATTAATTGGTTTAAAACCGGATCTAGGCGTGTAAATGAGCTCAATTATTTTATCCTCTTGCGTAATTCCATTGGCCAGTTCCCAGAAAAGTCTAGTCTGTAAACAAGTATAGTGCTGCGTAATTAAAGACTGTCGTATGAAGGTGGAGTGGGCGTCTTACAGGCTAAGAGGCTTTGCTGAGATCGCACTTGTTCTATTGTTTCTTGTTAATTTTCATTTTGTGTATATATGAGAGCCGAGCCAGCCCGCCTAGCCAAGATCTCGCTTTGTGAGACCGAGATCTCGGTTATACCCGGGCTGGGTTTATCCCATGTAAACACGATTGACTGGTCTGGCTCGCCTACCCAGGTTGGCACTAAAAACTTCGTACACGCTACAAAATTTGTTTTTATCAGCTTTTTGCGACATATTAACAATTCACAAGTTCTGCTTGTTCATGTATACAGTTCATATTTAAAACAATGAGACTTCGTGTCTTGCCAGAACTGATAAATTACGCGATTAGCACAACGAGCAAGCCAGTCCGGCTAGGTGAGCTAGCCCTTCTCATATAAACAGAATAAAAATCATCTCGGCAAAGCCGGCTGGCTTGGGTACCTGCACTGGCTCACCTCCATATAAACACCCTCTAACGAAAGTGAAAATTGTTGCTCTATATATATTCCAGGAATTTATTTTAATTCATAGTTTTTTATTTACCGCTTCCCAGCTGGACAGCAAAACCGCGAAAAGTGTTTCTCAAATTCACGTATGTTGTCAGCGTATATAACTGCATTATAACTGCATTCGTGGCTGGTCTGAAAATTTGATTGCATTTGATTACGGTAGAGCCTCTCCAATAGACGCCTCCTCCCATAAACACCCCCCCCCCCCCCCTAATGCACCAAAATGCGCATTTTGGTCATATACCGCATACAGTGTACTTTGCAAATTTATAGTCATCTGCATAATATAACCCAGTGTTTGTCCAATTACCTATATCTTATTAAAAAAATCATGAGATGGTCATGGTGAACATGTTTTAATAATTGAGGTACCTACTAGAGGCGTTTATTATTAGAGAATGGCGTCTATTCCAAAATTTGATATTTCAATTATTAAAACATGGTTCACATCATCTCATGATTTTTTAATAAGATATAGGCAATTGGACAAACACTGGGTTATATAATGCAGATGAATGTAAATTTGCAAAGTACACTGTATGCGGTATATGGCCAAAATGCGCATTTTGGTGCATTACGGGGGGGGGGGGGGGTGTGTGTTTGTGAGAGGGGTCGTCTATTGGAGAGGGGCGTTTATTTAATAGTGGGCATCTATTGCAATAAATACGGTATTATAATACCTTCGGACAATATATATATATATATATATATATATATATATATATATATATATATATATATATATGTTTCGCTAGCCGCTGCTCTTCGGAGATTAAACGTCGAACAGAATGACAAGAAAGACAACCATTCCAGAAATATAATTGATAAGAATAATTTCGAAACCTAAGATGATTAGATGAAAGTTACAGCTAGTAAATAATCGAATCGTACAAAGTCAAAAACCACAAAGGGTCACAAAACTAATAATAAATCAGTAAAGGAAATTACCCGGTAGTCTCTTTGTTCCTTTTCCACGGCTAGGAAATGTAACTACTAACTTTATATCTACATAAAACTACATAAAAACTAAGCTTCGAGCACGTTCTTTATATTTTCTCTTAAAACCCATCATTCAAAGTCATGTTCGTTCGTCGATCATTACCGGATCATACAATTCGTGATGAATTTCGTTCTAGACGAAACAATATATATATGAGATATATACATATATATATATGAGATATATACATATATATATATATATATATATATATATGAGATATATATAATGCAAGGAAACGAAGAATTACAAATAAAGGATGTTACTTTGTCATTTTGACCAAGAAACAATGTCCGCGTGCTTACACCTTACGGGATTCAGTGATTTCCGCAAACTTCGTGTCAGCTTTTACGGGAGTGCCCAGAAATATGTCTGTAAAAGTAGATGCATGTATTTGACTGAGTGTAAATCGCCTTACAACTTAGCACTGAGGGCGTTTGTAAGTAGCGTTTATCTTATAACGCCCTTGGTCGTATAACGCCCTTCCACCGCGTGATTACGCACACTCACACAGCAAGGAGTCATTTTCTTACTTAGAACGAGGAAGCAATTTTCCTGATGAGAACATTAAGAAACTATTTTACGTGGCAAAATATTTCAAACAAGAAACTATTTTACGTGGCAAAACGTTGTTCTTGATAACACATCTGAAACTCTTGTCAAAAAGATAGTTTTCAAAAAAGACATAACGATAAAGTTTGGAAAATATAACTTAATTTATTTAACGTTTAATTTTAACGTTATTAAATTAAATTGTTTTTCCAAACTTTTATATCGTTATGGCTTTTTTGAAAATTATTTGCTGGGCAACTCTTTTTGAGAAGACTACGCTTCCTCCTGGTATATCAATGGCTACATCTGAAACTCATAAATAATTCATAAGATTAAAACAAAGGAAATCAGTACCGAGATGGAGTTTGTATGTGTGTGTATATAGATATATATTACGCAAGAAAACGAAGAACTACAAAACTACAAAGGATGTTCCGTTGTCATTTTGACCAAGAAACAATGACCGCGCGCTTACACCTTACGGGATTCAGTGATTTCCGCAAACTTCGTGTCAGCTTTTACGGGAGTGCCCAGAAATATGTCAGTAAAAGTAGATGCATGCATTTGAGTGAGTGTAAATCGCCTTACAACTTAGCACTGAGGGCGTTTATAAGTAGCGTTTATCTTATAACGCCCTTGGTCGTATTCCGATTCATAGTCGTTTTGTTTATATGACGTGAGCCATAAAATCAACACCTAACTTTTTAGCTGTGATCCGTGGTCTGAACTGTATCGTATGGTGGCTGCCTGGAGCGCCTTTGATATGCATCGACAAGGCCACATTGATCTGCGTCCTTCATAATTCAGCCGCTGGCTGCAAGTAAGGATGATTAACCCCCCAGTCGCTTTATATCCTTTATCCTTTGAGCCAACAATGACTATAGCTAGTAATCTTCTTACGCCCTTCCACCGCGTGATTACGCACACTCACACAGCAAGAAGTAATTTTCTTACTTAGAACGAGGAAGCAATTTTCCTGATGAGAACATTTCTTAAAAAAGAAACTATTTTACGTGGCAAAAAGTTGTTCTTGATAACACATCTGAAACTCTTGTCAAAAAAGCCATAGCGATAAAGTTTGGAAAAATATAACTTAATTTATTCAACGTTTTAGTTATTGAATTAAATTGCTTTTCCAAACTTTTATATCGTTATGGCTTTTTTGAAAATTATATATATATATATACAAATATATACATATATATATACATATATACATATATATATATATATATATATATATATATATATATATATATATATATATATATATATATATATATATACATATATATATATATATATATATATATATATATATATATATATATATATATATATATATATATATATATATATATATACATATATATACATATATATATATATATATATATATATATATATATATATATATATACACACAATTTGTGAGGCACCAAAGGTGACTGTAAGTAACTGAGTTACCTTCATCCTGCTCATCAGCACTACACTGATGAGGCCCGAAAGGCCGAAACGGTACCGTCTGTATATATATATATATATATATATATATATATATATATATATATATAGTTCAATAGTTCAATCTACAGACACGTGTTTCGCTTACTACAGCTCATCATGCAGTGTAGCTTGGAACAATCTCGATGTTTTTCACCAAGTTACTTTACACACATGCGATCGTCGGTGACAACCGCATATCTGGATGTACTTCACCGATGCTGTCCCACAGCGTGAAGTGTACATGGGCCCAGAGTGCTCAAAAACGTCCACGAGGGTATTGAGCGTTGCATTTTATATATATATATATATATATATATATATATATATATATATATATATATACATAATCAAACCCTTGCATAAATTGAGCTGTCAATTCTTTAGTAAACTACTATAGTTAAAATACTGATTCGTTTGAGAAGCTCGGCGTTTTTCAACCCCCCACGCACTTGACGAATTAAAACACTACGTATGCATGGAAAATAGAGCACAATTGACAGAGTACGGAAACGGGGGACGTATATGCACGCAGACTTAGTTCTAATGCTAATATTTCGTCACCCCACCTATATAACCTCGCGTCACAGCATGTCAATACAACGAGTTAAAAATGTTAAACTATAATGTTTAGCAACACGAGCTTATAGTGTTTTATCGGACAAATCAGTATTTCAAATCGAGGTAAACGTTTTGTGTAATTTCTTCCTCCAAGATCCAAACGACCGGTACTGATATCCTTTGTGCCTTCCTCATGAATTATTAATGAGTTTAAGATGCAACATATCACGAGAAATGCTCGTGCACAGTGAGTGTTTATTTAACTCATTATTAGAGCATACTAATATAAGGTTTAGGCTTTTGTCTTTTTCTTTGGTGAAAGCCTTATTAGTAGTGTATCGAAATGGAAATATAGTACGGTTGGTGACTGCCGAAACATGGAACGTGAGAAGTTTTTGACGAAGGGCCTTCGCTCGAAACGTTAGACTTATACTGCTACGTTTCATGTTTCGGCATGCCAGCATGCATATCCAACCTTACTATATTTCAATTTTGAGTTTCAACACTGCCTACGCAGTTTCATTAGCACTACTCTATATAGAACTTAATGTGCTGTTATACGATGCGATTTTTCTTGCAACTTGCAACAAATCACTAAATGTTGTAAGTTGCATAAAAAACCGCACCGTGTAACACCCCGTAGCAACTTGCGATTTTGCCGTGTTGTAAGTTGCAAGAAAAGTTGGATGGGTTCTACTTTTTGCTGCAACTTACAACAAAAATCGCAAGTTGCTGAACGTGTAACACCCTTCCTGCAACTTGCGATATTTTTTTTTCCATATGTAAATTTGTTGCAAGTTGCAAGAAATATTGCATCGTATAACAGCACCTTTAGTAGCTTACTAATAACGAGTTACATATAAATCGCGTGCACATCCAAATCCAAAGACAATACTAACATTGTGTGAGCAAAACGTTACATAAAAAGATAAATATCTTCGTGGATGCAACCATGTCATGTTCTAATGGTCACGAATGTTCCATGGGATATTATGTTGTTTACTATTTTGATTACCTGGAATTCGGATTGTGGCGTGACAAATTAGCACTAATTGGCGATGACGTGTCGGTTCTAGAATATTTTCGTAAGATTATCGCACGTTCGTCCGAAATACTGGCGGTTTGCGTCCACATAGTCTGCTCTGGCGCTTCCAAGGGGGAGCGGTCGAGCAGCAGTTTGCTTCGCAGACTACGTCCACATGGAACGAGGCGAGTTTTTCTTCATTATTTTAGCTGCCCGAGATATTTTCGTGACAACGTAATGCTTATCCGGGTGTTTGAAGTACTGTATGACACGAAATAAGAGACCGTGTTCTTTTAGTTTACTGCGGCATGAGCCGGCTAAAAAGAGAGTTTTAGATTGACGTTTTTTCTTGATAACCGCAAACCGCTAGAAACCACGTGACCAACGTCCAGCGGTTAGGTCACATTTGCGGTTCACGTTAAGTGAATTACGGCAAGGTTTTTATGTAACTTTTACTCAACCAACCCACGATGGGGGTGTAAATTTATACTCTTACATGTCTGTTGTTCTTGAATCACAACGTTTTTGAATTGAACACTGAAGCTCATGTCAATTTGTGGTGAATACGTATGAACGATTGAAAATCAAACATGGCGGCTCGCAACAAGTGAAAATACGAACGCCAATCTAAATGCTCGTTGACCAACCTCGTCCCCAGGGCCATTTGTGGGGGCTGGGCCAAGATGGCGGCCAAGAACAAATGGCCCTGGCACAGGCTGAGCTATCACCACATTTGATTGGTCGAGATAACTTTGGATGTTTTAGGTATTCTGATTGGTGGAAACAAGGCGGGCGGCAGGCTAACTCGCGGGCATTTGTTTTTTGGGCTCAAATTATATTCAGAATTGCCGGCTGTTAAAAAACAATTCCGAAATGAATGAAAATGTGAGGAAAGCTGGCGAAACACCCGTGAAAACGTCGGAAGAATATGTAATGATGGGTCGTGTCGTCTCTGTGCCCTGGCTGCCATACAACGAAGTCCATGGGACGGCAATTCAGTGTGTTTTCTAAATCGGGCGAACGAAAGACTTGGTGAACAAAGTCAAAAAGTATTTTGGCTGCGAAAGGAAAGTACACCACAGGGCAGAATCAGTTACATGTTTGGCCATTGAGAAGCAGGCTTTTTCAAACAAGAGTTCTCGACGAAATGAAGCCAAAATGTTTTTCAAAACGCTGAATTGAATCCACCGAAAACTTACGAAAACAAGGCGGCCCGGCCAGACAACGGCAATCCAGTTTCTTGCGAATTTGGTACAACGGTGAAGCAAATGATAAATAATAAGGATTTACAGATATTTCTTAAAAGTGTATTTATTTTAATAATTCGACAATGTATTTGGAAATGAATGTTTTGATTGTTTTCAGTTTGGCTCAGTCAAGCTGAACTAAATATTCAGAAAATAATTGAGCCTGACTAGGCGCGATAAACTTCGCGAAGCCTGGGCCGAGTCAAAAATGAGTCAAAATATGACTCATTTTTTGCAGCCTGTGCCAGGGCCATTTGTTCCCGCCATTTTGTTTTTGGCCGCCATCTTGGCCCATCCCCCACAAATGGCCCTGGGGACGAGGTTGCTCGTTGACATGTTAACGTCAAACTTTAGCCTAGTTTCTAGGCCTTCCTCGGTTGACACGTTTCGGAAGTGATCCGAACGGACCCGCTGCCCCAGTCTTCCGAAGAACCCAAACCGATTACGCGGCCATGCTCATGGCGGAAACGAAAGGCATAGAAACTAGGCTAGTCAAACTTCTAACCGCAAACGTCTAACCGCGGTTGCAGTTTGCTGTTATAAAAAAGAACGTCAATCTAAAACTGTGTATTAACCGAGAATTTGAGAACCTCAGAGAGGGTCCAACCGTAATAGGTTTATTGGGAGGCGGAATAACGATTATTTTGATAACGGGAAACGAGATACAAGGGAAAAAATGGACAAGATTCGGGATTTCAAAAGGAAACGAGATCTATAGCTAGAAATATTTGCTGTCGTGATGCGGGATTTCTAAACGAAGACGTTGCCGTTCGGGATTGGATCAGCTAACCATGCAAACTTGTCGGGATGGCCTTAATTTATGGGCGTTTATTACCACATTTCACAACAACGCCTTTGTAACTGATCCCATTATGTTTTCCTCATGAATTATTAATGAGTTTGAGAAATATTACATCTCAAACTCAGAAGGAAAACATAATGAAGGCAGTTACCTATAGACGTTGGTAAATATGGTAATAAACTCCCATAAATTAAGACCGAACTTTTACCTCAAATATTTCTTTTTAAATGCTGATTCGTTTGAGAAGTTATCGCCTCGTTTTTCAACACACGTTATCAAATCAGATAATAAACGGCTTACCGACCGGAAATTTACACGGTTGATCAGAGAAGTTGCATCTAATTTTCCCGTGCATGTTGATGAGGGAAAATATATGCAAGCGGGAAATTTAGAAGAAGACAAAGGATTTCTTTGTCTTCTAATTTTCCCTCATCAACATGCACGGGAAAATTAGAAGACAAAGGATAAATTTCCCTCTTGTATGAGCGATGAGGGAAATACGAGGTTTACATTCCCTTGGAGAACAAAAGAATCCGAGACGATCATGGTATTATAATAATAATAACCTTATTTATGAAAGAGGCTTATACACAACTTATACATAGCAACTAAAAAGCTAACAAATCTATATAGGCCTCCTACCGATAACTACCAATATACAATATGGAATAGCTCACATAAAAACAACTCACAATAGTGTTGTGAAGTGTTCAGACTGCAATTATAATTTCATCTAACATGACGAAAATATCTTTGTTCTTCGAATCCCAACGGATTGGTTAAGTTGCGCACCATAAACTATTTCATATCTTGGTTTTAAAAAATTCCTTTTATTCATTCATACTATTTTTCAACTCTCTCCCCCTCTCTCTGAACACATTTCAAACTCATTAATAATTCATGTCTGGAAAACACAAAGGAAATTTTATAAGATATGGTGGGTAGTGAGACCTTCACTGGCGTTGAGTGAGGACTAATTTGGAGCATAATACTTTGTGTTCTACCACGGCGGCGACAACACACTGTTATTTGTGGTATGTTACATAAATTTGCCAGTTCCTTTCGCTCATTTTTAAGCCTAATACTTTACGTTTGACCACAGCAGTCGAGTTTCACGTGAAGTGTCTAGTTTCAGTCAATAGGTTGTAAAATATGCCTGCGGTTTGATGTATGTTTTGGGAGAAGAATGAAGCGTGGAAGGATTAATGTAGGTATGTGCTTTGGATAACCCTCGACGCGTTTCGACCTTCCAGTCTTCTTCAGGAGGGATTTTGAGTCGATGTTGAAATCAGTAATGTTAAGCCGAAATTACAGATATTAGAATGCGCGTGCAATACTGAAGTATAATAGACAAGTTATAAAAATAAAAATAAAGTCTTACTGAATGTCCTTGTAGTTTTGGTGTAGTCCGTAACCTACTGGCATTAAAAATCAGTATCGTGTCGGTGCTTTGGATATCGGAGGCAGAAATTACATAAATTAAGCAAAAAACTTTCACCTTGATTTTCTCTTCCAATACTGATTTGTTTGAGATGCTATATCAAACACTTGGAAGAGTGTCTCATTAAGACAACCCCTAGTTTGTTCAAAAACCTCGGCTTCATCTTGGTTGTCACTGACAAACGTCTCGGTGTTTGGTTAACAAATAGAAAATCGCTTGCGTGTCTCTGTACTGTGATACAAACACGAATGACGTGATTTCAACCGGAAAAAATGCCTAGTGGAAACACGAGGCGAAGCCGAGTGTTTTCACACATTTTTTCCGGTTGAAATTGCGTCATTCGTGTTTGTATCACAGTACAGAGTCACAAAAGCGATTTTCTATTTGTTTTATAAAATAACTAACCGTTTTACGAGGTAAAAAAACAAGGAGAAGCCACCAAAGTGACCGAGACGCAGCTGACGAATGATGGCGTAATCAAATAAATACGCCAGTGATTACGTGAGATTTAACCAAACAGAGCATGCGTTGTACAATATAAAATGAAAATGACGTCAAACGTGTCTCTGTACTCTGAGTGAAAATGGCTCTCGTCCAATCAGAGCGTGCGTAGCATACCTGTTATTTTATAAATACCTGATAAAACACGCCTCCTCGCGTGTATGATATTACCCGGAACATTTTATGCATTACAGTACAGTTGGAAACTAATTACGTCATGGTTATTTCCGGTTCTGAAGTACGCTTCCTGAGCTGAGAGAAGACATATTTCGATGACAGTGTAATAAAAGTAGCGTGCTGCGTAGGCAGTGTAGAAACAACAATCGAAATATAGTGAGGTTAGAATAACTATTAGATATACTGCCAAAACAGAGAACGTAGGAGTCTAACGTTTCGAGCGAAGGCCCTTCGTCAGAGAGTCACGTCTCTCCCTATAATTTCGATTGTTATTTCGATGACACATCGAAATTGCTGTTTTTCTCGTTGATATTTTTTGGCTTCGTTTTAAACTCGGAGAGCTTTTTCGAAACTGAAATCTAGTTTCTTCAATATCGAGAGACTTAACTCCTCATCTTATGTGTTGGAATAATTACTGTGGGCTAGCGAACTGGGGAGAATAATGATATTAGATGCTGACGAAAATGATGGTGTTCCAATTCTTTCCAAAAGAACAAAAAAGTCCGTTTACGGCTCCGATAAAAGAAGTTTCTTCCAGCGAACCCGACCGGTAGACTCGACCGGTAAATAAAAATCCCAAGATTTTCTGACGCGCAGCTCTGATTCTTGCCAAGTCAACAATTTTGTATAAAGCAAACTGAAAATTCAAAACATGATTGGAGAATTAATTCGATAATCTATACCAAACGTATTAGGTGCCATGCTTTGGCGTAATATTGAAAAAATAATACCATGCATTCGTGGTTTTCAGATTATCTTAACGGAGTTAACGCCCCTCAACATGCAGGAAATAGCGTTTCGGAGACGTTACTTGGAAATGAAAACTTTCCTACATTAGACTCGTTGCTAACTCGTCACGCATTGATTACCGAGCGTGTTTTGGTGATAACGATGTTAGCCAATAAGAATTCGATCTTTTAGATCCTACACTGAGAAACAGAGTCTTCCTTTCTTATCTTTCTTTCCTTCTTTTGCCAGAGAATTTTGTTTTATTCCGGTTTCGCCCCTCCCTTCCAAAATCCCCAAACATCTTATTATGCGTGTTAGTTCCGAGCAAAAACGCTGAGCGACGCACGTCAAGGAAAATCTGGACAATACACGGCTGTCATCACTCACTATTATTTGTATTCCTGTTTTTTTGTACCTTGGTAACATAATCTGCCCACGTAGGTAAATATTTAGATCAATTTCCGCTACATAATGCTATAACATCGGAGGTACCCGCCGGTGTGAGAACAGTTAGTGCTTCGCTCACGTATCCACCAGGAAGAGACCGGAGAAAGGAAAGATGCATCGCCCAAAACACCAACCGTTACCCGAGTCTGTGGCAGACGAAAAGGACAAGGTTATTGCCGGGGTGAGCTACACTGTGCGCTACGTTGGAGAAGCCGATATTTTGAAGAGCGAAGGCAAAGGGAAAGGTTGCACCGATGAAGCGATCGTCGAGATCTACCAAAGGTACAGTAACAAGACGAAATTTAAGAGTTTAGCCAGACGCGAGTTGTTCGTTAGCGCCAACTGTGTCTCACTGATCGAGCCGTCCGTGGGAGCCATACTCTTTCGATATCAAACCGTCAAGATTACGTTCTGTAACACGAGCGCCGAACATCCGAATGCATTTGTTCTTGTTGTCAAGGATTCGCCTTCTTCGCCGTTCAAAGCGCACGTAGTCCACTGCGAAAGTGCGGCCAAGGCCAACGAGATCTTCACGATGGTGTCCCAAGCTCTCAAAGTCCGCTCGGCTTTATACCACGCGAAACAACTGGACAAAGCGGGCTGGGCGAACGGCTGGAGGAAGGCTCGTCCCGAAGAGGCCAGAGACGAAGAACCAACGACGGAGATTCGTGAGAATGGCCACTCTGCTACGGACGGCAGCGCCGACGCAAACAACAACACCTTTGGGAAAATAGCGTGCGCGAGCTCCGCATCTCAGTCCAACAGCTGGAACGAATTGGAAAGAGCGAGCGATGTACAGAACGGAGTGCGCTACGCCAACGGCGGGTCGAACGGAAGCCAGTACGCGGCCGAGTTTTCCTTGGCGAGAGTGCTACTGAGTAGAAGCCCGAGTCGTGAGAGAAGCCACAGTATGCCGTACAACAATCAAAACCCTTGGGCAGAAAACACGCAGAATGGGGATTGCATTAAGAATGCGCAAATGGACTTATCCAGAGGGCTTCTTCATAATGCGCCGAATGGAACATCCGACGACGACGATAATGATGACTTTTCGATGCTCGCCCGAGAAAGAAGATCCTTGTCGATGTCACTAGTCCGCCCTGTAAGCTGAGGCAATCCTTGGACGTACTTTTTGTTGTTTACAAAAAATAAGGGGTGTGTTTGACGTGCGCGAGGCGGATTGCGAACCGGACACGTTTGGCGATAATATAGTGTTCGAATAAGGTACATATTATGAATAATATTTTGCAATTCTAAAGCAATACATGTGAAAGGACAATAAGATGTTATCGAGTTTGCTATGCAAGCATGCCGAAACTTGTTTACAGTTTAAAAAACCCAAAGGTCGCAGCTAATCGACTGTTGTGTCTATTTTTAAAAGTGAAATTCGGGGTCGCGACAGTACGCGAGTCATATTGTTATAATAATCTGTCTCAGATGTCGTGTGGCGACCGAGAGATATCGTGAATATTGATTATAAAGGTATACTGTACATTTTTGCGCGTGATTTATATTTGCGCTTTTGTATATTTGCGCTTTTGTATGGTTGCGCAAATATTGTTGGCTCGCAAACATTGTTGTATCGGTGGCTGACGAAGATTTGGGCAAAAAATAAAAGCGCTGTACAGGGCGAGGGGCAAATCACTCCTGAAAAAGTGTTACGTGATCAAAAAATCATGTGATTTTTTTCATGGTTTCTTTATTTTTCTCGTGATGTTTTGATTTTTTTTTCATGATTTTTTTGTGATTTTTCTGTACGTGATTTATATCAGTGATTTACCCCTCGGTACAAGGTTCGAGCAGCGGGCATATCGTGTATTAAATCTATAGCAGATGTCATGGTGCTGAGCTATGGAGATATCATGAATGTCATGAAAAATAGCTTTTTAATTTGTGTATTTGCACGCGAGCAGTAATTGTACTTCGCGTTAGGTCGTCAGCGAAATCGTTTCGTGACGAGAACTCAGTGTCGTAAACTCCGTGCTTCAAACGAAGTACATAAGTCCTAATCCATGTCGAGTAAATCCATAGTATTCTGACTCCCATAAATGCCGGAGTATTGTACTGGCACTGGCACTATATTAAACGGCAGTTCACTCATGCCCGACGATTTCACTTTGGCTAACGCCAACCGATTTTACTAGTTTTACTCTAGCCACAATTTCTCGTAGTGAAAGCGTTGTGACCTGTTTCAGTTCACTGCGTGGGGAAGGCGCATTCCAGCATTTCAAAAGTAGAGTGCTTTGTTTTTTTAAAGTATTTTAAAAGTGTTTTAAAAGTACACTGTGTGTTAAACCCTTTCACTCGGTTTATACCACTGCCATGGACGAGTAAAATCGGCGTTAGCCAGAGTAAAATCGGACCGTATATTTATTCGCTGATATGAGGAACGACGAAATGACAGAATGTTGAAATTTTCAATGATACCTTTATAAATTATATCTCTGTTTCATACTTCGCACACTCCTTAGATTTTGTTAACACGAACTCTGAATTCGATTTCTCTCGGTCAAAAGTTCGGCGATTGTTCACGGTATGAAACAACTCAAACAAGCCTTTCTTGACATTCGGATAAAAAAATAATATCGTGGACAATAAAATAATTAAAGAATAGGCGTTCTCGGACCAAAATGATTTTTATTGCGATATTCAGTCTACAAATTGCTAACTATAGTCGAAGATCACTCGGATCAGCGCAAAGTGAAACGATACACTAACCAGTGACTCAGTCAGAAATTTGAATTTTGTTCTGCACTAAATAAGAAGCTTTTTGAGCCTGGTGCTTATAAGAACATATTAAAATTATTTTGTAGTAATTCACTACCAATTATTCCAAAAATACCATTTTTCAAATAGTATTTTTCTTAACTACATTCATTTTGACGTCACTGCTATTTTATTGTTCAAATAAAGAAATGAAACTAGTTTCGGACTTTGCTAAACCTACACTGACACAGGCCATGTCCACACGTATGCGTTTTCATAGCGTTTTTATATTGTTCTGGGTACTCAGGGAAGCAGAAAACAATGGTCTCATTACCTGAAACATTGTGATCAAAACGCTAGTAGAACGTATACGTGTGGATAGGGTCACAGTTAATTAAAAAGATTTTGTAAACAAAAAACTCCTTTAAAATAACAGGCACCCTGATTGATTTTATATTTCATATCCAGCTGGTTTTGGTAAAATGTACGGTGTTTGCTGTGTTGTTTTTCTGTTCATGTGTTTAAACTTCAACTGAATTTTTGAAATGAGACGATTGCGCAACGTATGGAAACAGACATTTGATATGGAAATGTTTTGCAAAATATTTAGACGCTCTCTATATTGTAAATAGTCAAAATTCAACATTATAATTAAGTCGTCCTTCAGTAGATAAGGAAGGACTTACTCAAATTAAGCCGAATAGCTACTGTCCGTTAAATTTTTTTAATTTCTTCCTTATTCAACCATAGTTAATAGAAAATAAACAAGGTTTGGAAACCCGGCGAACTTTAAGGCGGTTAACAACCGAACTACGATTCATGTTGAAAGGTACCTGAAGGTGCACAAATCCTTTGTTTTAGCTTTATCAATATTTACACAGTACGGTTCAGTGGTTGAACCACAGTTGAACCCAAATGTTGCTTTTGGAAGGGAATACTGATGTTTGTAAACTTTCCTACCGAGTGCATGTGGTAAATCGCTGATTTTCCAATTAGCGCCGATACAATCTCAAAGGTTTCTGGCCATGCTATTGTGGTGGTTTCTCCGCTTGTGAAGCTTTTAATATGCAATGCTTCATTATACAGAAAATACAATATGTTCAGTAACCGTGAAAGTGCACAAATTTCTATAAACCTAAACAAAAACATAAACATAAAACAGTGACTTTTCTCGAGCTTCCAAACCATGTTTAGTTTCTATATTACCTAAGAATAAAGCAAAGTATCTGCTGTTATAAAAAATATATTTCTTCCTCATTCAACATTCTGTCATTTCGCCGTTCCGTCATCGGATCCCGTCACGCCATACAGCCGTCTAAATCTCGAGTACCGTGACGCATTTATCGGAAGATGCCTCATGCCAGAAATGAAAGGGCAATTTCCTATTATTCGGTGTTTATCTTTCGCGCACTTCGTCAGCCACTGAGCATCGTTGACGTGAATAGAGCAGATGTTCTTACAGGAAGAAGAGATTTAAGCATACAAGAATGTATTACTTGTCGTTAGTGATTGTAAAAACATTATTAATACGATTAGGTTCTATTATTTACAAAGCTTTCATAATAAAAGGATATATATATATATATTAGGTTCTATTTACAAAGCTTTCATAATATAAGGATATATATATATTAGGTTCTATATATATATATATATATATTAGAAGAATACCTTCATGCTGATCGACTTGAACAGAGTGTTATATGTAGAATGCGCATGTTCTCAAGGAGCCGAAATTCAATACAAGATAAAACATGTGAGCGTATGATAAATATCGGTGTTTCACTTTCAAAATATGGGGGCAAAATTTGGATTCAGTTTCACGTTTTTTTGTGATTTTGTGATCGAGTTCGATAAGCTTGACGGGGGACACTTTTGACTTGAATCAAATCTGTGTCTTTTTAGCGATTGTCATGTGACATCTTTTTAACACGTTTTCAATATACGTATACGTTATTGCTCTTGGGTCGAGTTTTGTTATTGCTAAGCTCGACAGTTCGCGCACGAGGAGTGTTTCATCAGGACATCCACACCGAGACGTTTGTTGAAAACCGAGGTTTTTGAATAAACTTCGAGGTGTTTGGATGTCCTCATAAAACACTCTTCCGGGTATGTGATATATAGCATCTCAAATCAATATATGAAGAGAAAATCGAGGTAAATGTTTGCTTCATTTATGTAATATTTCTTTCTCCGAGAACGGTGTATAATTTTTTTTCGAGCTTAATACATATTAAGTTCGACAAAGTTCGACGTGGTTTCAAACGTCGAGCCTAACATGTCCAACTTAATTGCTAGCGGCGAGCATTCGTTGGATTTGGTGGCCACCTACGCAAATGTGCAGTGCTTAACGTGAATTATGTGCCATGAATCGCACGGTTGTCGTTTTTCTTGTCTATATCTCATTATTTTCTTGTCGGAAAATGGTGACGGTAAATCAGAAGAGAGCGAGAAAAGAGAACAGAACAATTGTGAGTAGATGATTGACTTGAATCTGCCGTACACTAGCTTGTTGTCAGTTGAATGCGGAACGTATCTCTGTGCGCCGTCCGATTGACTTCTTCATCTTCTTCAAACTTCAAACTCAGCGCATCAGTTACAGGTATATTTACTCGAAAAGACCGTCGTGCGTATGAAGTTTCATGTTTTCAGCTCGCATTACAGTTAGAAAAACTAGACAAACACGTTTTTTCGTGAATTGCATTAAGTTCGGGCCTGTTCGGCACATGATAAGTTCGACGTTTGAAACCACGTCGCGCTTTGTCGCGCTTTGGTCGTTCTACTCGACCGAACCGGTCGAACTTAACTTCGCGGTCGAACTTAATTAAAACAGTCGAACTTAATTGTTTCAAACGTCGAGCTTATCATGTGCTTAATTCAAACTATTAAGCTTGGCACGTGGCAAGCTCGACGTTTGAAACGGGCCTTACTCGGAAACAACCCCAAGCGGAACTCGAACCCACAACCTTCTAGAGTATACTATGAAGTGTATATGCATGTTATCGAGGGAATATCTTGTTACCCCCCAAATCCCCAGAATATCTTTTGTTTACGCTCCCGCCTTGGTGACGAGTGACGAACGACTTTGATATAGTGCTTGGAACAAAGACTGAAATAACAAAGGACGCGATTTCGGGAAATACTGACCAGAGATCAGTAATCTTGGGGGGAAACCCGAATATCAAAGCAACTGGTATATGCACTTGCTGAACACATTGTATTTTTGGTATAATGAAGCAATCGGTTATAAATAGCAGCGTTTGGGTTCAATCGCTCAACGGACAGTTCTTGATTATAAGTATTAATGAACGGAAAACAAAAGGTATGTGCGCGTTCTGTGCATTCTCAACATAAATGAAAGCTTGTCGTGCTTATTGGGGTTAAGCCGCGTTTCGAATAGCCCGACTCTGCTCGCTGTTCTGGAATGGAGTATATAGATAATAATAATAATAATCTTTATTTCCATCACACCATTATTGGTACATAGGATACTAATACAGATGTTAATACAAAAAAAAAGTTATTCACCTAATAAACTAATTACCTACAGTAGAGTCATTGAAAATCTTGGTTAAACTATATACATATTTGGCTGTACATTCTGATATGCATTCATCATGCATAGCCATACAATAATGAAATAGATCGTTTTTACTCAACAATTTAAAGCTGCTATTAATATTTGATATCTCGTTTATGAAATTTTCTCGAAGATTTACTAATTTATCATTATTACAATTTGAGAAATAATGATATTCGTCACCTACATCCTTTGACTTACAAATGGGACATAATCGTAAATTGTATGCGATATTTGTATATCGCCCAACTTCACTTGGAAACTTATGTGCGGATACCCTAAACCTTAATACAATATGAGCGGCCGAACAGTATGGGAATTTATACATGTTGTCAAGGAGCCGAAATTCAATACAAGATAAAACATGTGAGCGTATGATAAATATTGGTGTTTCACTTTCAAAATATGGGGGCGAAATTTGGATTCAGTTTCACGTTGTTTTTTGTGATCTTGTGATCGAGTTCGATAAGCTTGACGGGGGACACTTTTGACTTGAATTTTAGCGATTGTCATGTGACATCTTTTTAACACGTTTTCAGTATACGTATACGTTATTGTTCTTGGGTCGAGTATTGTTATTGCTAAGCTCGACAGTTCGCGCAGGAGGAGTGTTTCATCAGGACATCCATGCACTAGCCTAGACATTCACACAACCTTCTAGAGTACACTATGAAGTGTATATGCATGTTATTTATACAAGGGAATTTATACAAGGCAAGCCGTTGTATATATCAGGCTATATACAGTTCTATATAATGCAAGTATAATCACATGTTATATACGGATGCCCTTATTGGCCTTAAATAACCTTGTTTACCGATTTATATTTCCAATTCTCGGGCCATTACAATAATTAGTCGTACGTAGTATCTTCAGTACATTAATGTGTTTGTAATATACAATTTACATGTTCAGTCATGTTATCCAAATACCAGTATCCGCATGTACGCAGCGCGTACCTCTTTTTAACAAACTGAGGTCTTGACAATTCAGCATACCACTGAATTACTAATGATTTGAGAGGTATTAGTTTTATCATTTCTTCAACATTTACACAGAATATGGTTCACGTATATATATATATATATATATATATATATATATATATATATATATATATATATATATATATATATATATATATATATATTTCCAATTCCCTCCTCAGTGCATGTTCTGAATTAATCTGAGGAAGAACGCTATATATATATATATATATATATATATATATATATATATATATATATATATAAATAAATAAGCGTTCTTCCTCAGATTAATTCAGAACATGCACTGAGGAGGGAATTGGAAATCAGAAGTGTTTTTGAAATCAGAGAAAGCCTTTGCATATACGAGTGTTTGGCCTTTCAAAAACTCATTAATAATTCATGAAGGAAAAACAAAAGAAACTCATATTTAATGAGTACTAACGAATGCTTCGATTTCTAAATACTGATACTACCGAAAATATTGAACGTATTTAATATTGAAAATATTAACCGAAATTAATCGAACGTAGTTTTCTAACGTTTTGAGCGAAGGCCCATCGTCAGAGAGAAACGTTTCTCTCTGACGAAGGGGCGGGCTCCTATCTCCTGTCAGTCAAAAAATTGTCTCCACAAAATGGCGGATTTATAAGGGCAAAAGGAACTCGCCCTAGGACTTTTTAACAGTTTTTTACACGGCCGCGGTTGACCGGTGTGGAGTGGACGATGGATGTTTTTTAGCACTGAATTTCTTTGTTTTTTACGCCAGGAACTTTACTGGATTAGTGAATTTAAACATAAAAGCATGTGAAGTGCAATATCCTTCGCCAAAACATTTCGAACATCAAACTCTGGATGTAGAAATGGCGACGATAGCGGCCCTTTTAATACGAATGGTTTTAGTGTTTTTACTGTTTTACATTATATTTGAATGATTCCCACTTGCCAATCTGTATGCGATTTATACTGAATGTGGAGGATTAATCCAGGAGACAGTAAGTGTTTGGTTCTTTTTTATCCAATCTAATTTCTAGCTTGTCATTTTTGAAATATAAAATATGTTATGCACCTGTCATAATATGCACCTGTTATACATCAGTCTTTTCGACATCTATTTATATTGACATTTTAAATCCATGTTTTTCTTAAGATTTTCTCCTAGTTTCCATTACGTATTTGATTAGTTTCTTTTCTTTTTCGTTTTTCCGAGTTTCAAGTTTAGCATGAGCCTATCTTTTTGTTGCTTTTTGTAATTGTGGTGAATTGATCAAAATATAATTTTGAACTTATAGTTTTTAGTACGTTTAATAAAACAAGTGTCTTGCAAATTGTTTTTTAATCAAAAATTTTATAATTTGTATGTGGCTGATTTGTTGTCATGCGTGTATCCAATTTATCCCTATGAAACGTCCTCCAATTCTTTATTTTGAGAGGCGATCATTGTTGTATATTTATCCCACCCCTTTGCAAACTTCAAAATGGCGGATCTATAAGGGCAAAATAAAATTAATTTGGACACCTGTCACGTGACCGAGCACGCATTCTAGGTCTATTATTTCTATGGCCTTCGCTCGGAACGTTAGAAACTACGATCAATAATTTCGGCAGTATTTTCCCATGGTGTTGATTTTCGTTGTTTTTGACTTGATTATTAATGAGCTTGAGAACTGATTTTCCTGTTTACATATGGTTATTGCTAATGCTAATCTTTACTATAAAACACTTTACACACAAAAGGATGTAAAAAGGATGTAATCTATCAACACTGCGAGTTTGAGCGTTTCATCAAGGGATCCATACACGAAGGAAGTTATTGTTTACCGGAGTTTTGGATTCCCCTGCGGTGAAACATGATAGACTGTTGATATGGCATTTCAATCAAGCTATTTCAATTGGAAAATCAATTAAAATAATCCTTCCTGAGATTTAATTTACGATGGTGTGGGAAATTTATTCATCATCAACTTGTTTATCTTGCACAAATAGATAGACGAACACTTTTTTTCATCTAATATCGGAGATGGTATACGATTTTTACCGTGTTTTACTGGTGTATCCAAATCTATCCGAAAATTCTACCATTTCACAGGGGTCTCAGCCATCGAATAGCTGAATAACTAACTTGCACACTCCCGATTCCCTTTATGTAATTGAATTAATTTTAAAATAAGCACAAGTACGTAAATAAAAAAAGCTAGAGCCGTCAACAGATTGAAAGCTTAACAATAATAATTTAAGTCCAGATTTAAAACTCCAATTAATTGGGCAAGCATTGTTTTGTTTTCAGAAATGCTTTCAGACACTACTCGTCTATTCTCGCCGACTTGTTTGAATGCGAATTCTCAAATTTTTTGTTGGTCTGATATCGATAATTCCGGTTCATGTCAGAAAATGATTTATTGCTATGCCTCATCAATCAATACGTAATTCAGTTTGACTAACTCATTATATTTACTGACCTTTGTCAAATACCATAGTTCTTTCTAACTTCGATGTCTGCTTTATATCAACGATTTCAACCTGTTTAGGTTTTTCAGCAGGCACACTGAAAACCAGCGTTTCGGCTTACACTGTAAATATTCAATAAAGGCTTTTTATAACTTAATCGATTTTACCAATACTAAAAACTATGGTCGGATCAATGTTAATTATAATAGATGATTACTTCGGCCAAACAGCATTATTGAATATTTTGCAGCGTTGGCCTCAGTAATTTTTTATTACGTAATATATCATACACGAGAAGTCGTTTCGGTTGCCGAGCTCAGCCTCCTCAGTTCTACTCAAATACAAAAGGCTGAACCCGTCACCATCGGCGGAAAGTGACGCACTCCGCATTTATTAAAGTCGTTCATATATTTGTACGTGCTGAATGTTTTACCGGAATATCCAAATTTTGACGAGAAAACAATAAATAAATCCGTCCTTTCCTCCATCCCATCCATTCTTCCCTCCATTTCATCCAGCCATCCTTCCTATCGTTTCTTTCTTCCCATCATCCATTTATTCATTGTTATCCATCTATTTATTTTTTTCAGTTCTCCCTTTCTCTCCCCCTTCAAATTCCCTCCTTTCTCCCACCCGGTATCCATTCAATAGTTCATCGTCCCCCCCCTTTTATTCTCCCTCTCAAGATTCTAACAAACAGGACCAAACAACATATCAACTATACAAGGAATATTATTCACATTTCATATTCTTATAAACTAACTTTGGTACATTAAAAACTTTTTTTTAAACAGGGATAACTACACAAAAAACAAGATGAATATTTATATACCCTAAAATTTAAGTTAACTTCTGCACAAAGCAAATGTCTGCGGCTTCTTGTGGCTGATAACTGGGCTCTTCTTTTGCCGAGCTTTTGCCAAATTTACATAATTTCCAGCACCAAACGAGTGTTTTTCTTGGTCTTGTGTGCCAAGATATGACAAATACGTGGTTGTTGATGCCATATTTCTAGCTAGCGAAAAACCAAGAAGCTTTCGGTGCCAACATAGGATTCAGCGAGCTGTTTTCCATGAGGAGTTGGGTCCGAGAAGGCCAACGTTTCCTTGGCGATGACGCAACCAAACATGAAATGTTTCCTGAAGCAAGACATGAAAAGAAGGAATCGTTGAGTGGTCACATTGTAGATATATACAATATATATTCTGGTAAGAAATATTATTGCCCAGCATACTGCTTTAAACAAAACCATAACACAAGATAAAAACTGGATGTCCAGCATTCTGACACACAAGATAAAAACTGGACACGATGTTTGTTTCGATGACTTCTCAATTATATCGTCAGGTTCTAACCAATTAGATGTTCTTCTTCGAGAAAGCTTGTTAATTTCTAAGTTTAAACCCTCTCTTAACGCTAACATTAGATCATTTCCCTTAGCACTCTTTTAGACTTTTTTTTTTTTTTTTTTTTTTCCCTTCACGCTGTGGGGTCTCTTCACCAGTTTGACAATTCACTTGTCTTACATCACCTTTTCTGTCACCTTGTCTGTCACCTTATCACTTTCTATTTATGTAACTAGTTAAGCTATTTAAGTCACCTTCATGTATGTATATTTATCACTCTGATGATGTTACATGTAGTAACGAAACGTTAGTAAATCTTTTCAAAATTATTTTGTGTTATGGTTTTGTTTAAAGCAGTATGCTGGGCAATAATATTTCTTACCAGAATTAGATTTCCGCCTGGTTCATCCATTGCGACAATACAATATATATGTTATAGATCTATACATTAAGAGACATCAAGCATGCGATTTGACAAATATTGTCCTTCGGAAAGCGTGTTGTCCGACCTACCGGAGGGACCCGAAATCGCATGGTACTTGTATGTAGAACATGTATGTTTTCTTGTAAGTGTGAGAACATTACTTATAAATCTACAAAGACTTGGGGTTCGTTTTTGAAACTAATGAGACTAAGAAAACCAGCTAATGTCGCCAAAGGTTCTGTCGAGATGGATAAGAGAGGACATGATAGGATAAATGAGGATAAGAGGATAAGGAGGGCAAATTGGGACAAATGGGGATAAATAAGGATAAGCGATGATAAATAAGGATACATGGGGATAACCGAGGACAAATGAGGATAACATGGGGATAATTGAGGGTAATAATTAGAGATCTCTGAGAAAATCTCTGCTTCGTCCTGAGACATCTCTGTGAAAACTCGACCGTATCATTATTCTGAGGTAAAAAAAACCCTCCAAAACATCCTCAAGAGGTAGTCATTATTCATCATACTCTGTAATATTTTTGTACCTTACGCAATCCAGGAGTCGTGTCGCTATTCCTTGTCGTCGATATTGCTGTAGTACCCAGACTCTGCTTATGCCGCACTGCGCACGGACCGGCGTAGAACTAGAAAACGAATCGAAGATTGAACGGTGAAAAGGCCCCATTTAGCTTACGAAGTGATCACATTACAGTACCCATGATCTTACCTGCAGCACCAGGCCCCTTGCATATCCGTTGTCTTCTGCTCGTCCTTCAGTTCAGATGGCAAGACGGGGTATGCCTATGCGATGGTATAGAGAAAAATAGATGTCAAAGACAAATAAATGAAAGCATGGATGACTTCAGGGAACAAACTTGGAGTATAACGGCAAACACTACTTGTGTTTAACTGATGCCAAACTGAACTATAACTAAACTAACTTTAATTATCTTGGATACCATCATAATATAATTATGATAGCATCACCCTAGAGGTCCAGTCGAAACCATTCATACGGATACCTGATGAATGTCTACAGCGACCACACATCCAACTACTTTCTTGTTTGTAATGAACATATACGTCTAAATGAAACAAAAAACACGTGGTATGACAGATCGTTCGGTAGTCAAACAAGTGGAAAATGCCACTCTAGTCTTAGTCTAATCAAGGTGCGCAAGGACAAAAAGACTGAGTACGCAAAGTGCGCGAAAACAACACGCATGATGCGCGAAGACAGGACGCAAGGTGCGCGAAAACAACACGCGTGATGCGCGAAGACAGGACGCAAGGTGCGCGAAAACAACACGCAAGGTAAAAAAAGACACAAGATGCACGAGCACACAAATACAGCATGCAACGGCAATAAGGAAAATACAGTAGCAAAATGTTACCTTGGCGTCTTGCATTCGAAACGACGACTCGGACGAAAAACCAAGCTCGTTGTCGACTACTTTTCTTACATCAGCAACCTGTCAAAAGTAGACATACATTTCACTGGCTAAAAATCACCAACCTAGACGATCAACATCAACTGATCAAAGTTCAACTAACCATTTTCTTTAACCTTATTTTAAAACCTACAAGTAAGCTTAAAAACCATTTTTGGAATTATCGTCGCAAAACTAAAGGCCTGGCCAAACGCTTTCAACATTTCATTCAACATCGTTCAACATTGTTGAATTCAACTGTGATTCAACATGTTGAAAGCGTTTGGCAACCCTTGTTGAATGATGTTTAACGTTGTTCAATGGTGTTGAATGTTGTTGAACGAAATTTGAACATGTTCAAATTTTCGTTCAACATGCGTTCAACAATGTTGAACGATGTTGAATGAAATGTTGAAAGCGTTTGGCCAGGCCTTTATACCTTCTTTAGGTGCGTAAAATGATCTTGTGGCAACACAACTATCACTCGACCGTCGTCAAAATCCTCAACAACACGTTCAGTTTTCCAACCCTAAAATTCAACAAAATAGATTTAAACCAGACAGGAAATTTTCGTTTTTAGAAACAGTGACGTCGTGACATACCAGGAACCTGAGACCAGTGACGAACTTTCGATGGAACTTCAAATGATCAGCCTCGTCTTCGGGTTGCGCTCGCGTGTACACCATATTACACGTAGAGCATGTCACATGACCAAAATCCTTCTGACCCAAATCCTAAAAGGGTCAAATACAGATCTGTTAATTACTTACTAAATGAAAACCAAAAGAAAAAAATAATATTTGCAGTTATTTGTGTCAATTCTAGAAAAAGCAAAGAAATACTGATATTTTGTGTGGAGCCTTTCATGCAAATAAAACGTCAAAACTCAAAAACGTTTTACTCTGACAAAGGACTCCACCCTTAATTTTCTTCTACATTTTGGCCCTAATAGTACAGCTCAATAATGCTTAAAGATGAGGTAATACAAGCAACATTTTTCTTCAACTTTCAACGCAACTTTGTTGTGTTGCAAGTTGAAAAGCGTTGTTGCACGTTTTACTTCCCACCTTAAACCATAGTCAATCGGGATATGGTCTGGAAACTCAGTTAAAGTCTTTGGTCTATCTTTTTGTTCGCCTTTATGCATTTTTGTGCACGGTGTACGGTCACTGAACACATTGTATTTTAGTATAATGTACGAATTGTCCAATAGATCGGTTTCACTCACGTGATCGGTGGGCCCATTGGGGTGGTGAAACAATAAGAAATATTTGAATAAGAAAGAGCTAATTCCCATGCCGTACACCAATATGGCCGCCATTTCATTATTTTGGTACACCAATATGGCCGCCGTGACGTCAGATGAAAACGATCTATAGCAACGTTTCAGTCAATCACTCAACCGTGCTATTTAAATATTAATAAACCTACAGTAAAACAAAGGATGTGCACGGTGTAAGGTACGGTTCAACATAAAATCACAGCTCATTATATGCGCTTTGAAGTTTGCCGAGTTTCCAGACCATATCTCGATTGACTATGCTTAAACATTGTCACGCAACAATGATTTTGTTGCAAGTTTAAAAAATATGTTAAAAAAAAGTAGACTCCAGTTCTACTTGCTGCAACATGCTGATTACCCTGTGAGTCAGAGGCCCTGTCCGACCTACACAGGCTTCGGGGGAAAGTGGGCTCTGCCAACAAACTCGATATTTGCCCCAATTTCGGGCGAGTCAGTCAGGTTTTAAACTGGTCAAACAAGTTCTAGTTTATGAACACACATTAGCAGGAAAATAGCAAGTAACGCGTTAGAGCCTGGGCCCAAAATAGTATCTTGGTAACCACTCACACATGCTCAAAAAGAAATATTGAGTTTGTTGACAGAGCCCACTTTCCCCCGAAGCCTGCGTAGGTTGGAAAGGGGCTCTGACTCGCAGGGTACATGCTGATTCAACTTGCAACAATATCATTGTTGCCTGACAATGTTTAAGTTGGGTGGTAATACATGCAACAATGCTATTCAACTTGCAACAAAATCATTGTTGCCCGACAATGTTTAAGGTGGGTGGTAATACGTGCAACAACGCTTATTCAACTTGCAAGGCAACAATGTTGCAGCAATTTATTGCTCGTATTATTTCTCCTTGAAATACTGCAGGAAAATATATTTACCAGGTACATTTGTTCCTTTTTGCCAGAAATAGGGGATGAGGAGGGAGAAATATCTTTTCTACAAAAATTATGAAAAAAAGTATGAATTAGTAATTATCAATATTATCATAGACCTCATTTAACTAATTAATAAATTAATTAATTAAAACCTTAATTATTTAATTACATGTACATAATTAATTAAAACCCTAATTAATTAAAGGGGCTCTGAGTTGCAGAGCAGTGATTAATTAATTATATAATTATTTTGTTAATGTATAAAGATACTAATTTGTTTAATTAAATTAATTAATTATTAAATCAACTAATTAATTAATTAATTAATCAATTAAATTAATTAATTAATTAATTAATTAAGAATTAATTTATTAAGAATTAATTAATTAATTAGGAATTAATTAATTAGGAATTAATTAATTAATTAGGAATTAATTAATTAATTAGGAATTAATTAATTAATTAGGAATTAATTAGTTAATTGACTCAAAACCAACCTAGCTTTTAAATTTTTCTTGCCCTTCTTATCTGGTGTCACATTGGCATTTCGTGAAGGCGATTTGGACTTCTCTCCTTGCATTGGAGAGAAATACTGTGTAATGCTACTTTGGTGGTCAGGAGAGCAAGTTCTTGAATTTGAACTAGAACTAATGAATCCTGATGAGCTACTGACTGGACTAAACAGAGCAGGACTTGAACACACACTTCTGTTGTCTCGTGGTGATTCCTCTAAGATTCTGAACGTCTCATGAAAACCAGAATCTCTTTGTTTGTGATGTGTCTTTGTTTCTTCAGATTTGTTAAAAGATAACCTTAAACCATCTAAATTTGATTGTCTTTTAACACGATATTCATTTTTAGTTTCATTTGATTCAATGTCTATTCTATTATCTTCTTTTATCAAGTTATCGTCACATAAATCAATGTCTTTCTTTTTTATTATTTCAAGTTCCTGGTTAAATTCAGGAGTCTCATTTATTCTCACTAGACAGTCTTCTGAATTTTCCATGTTCATATTCACATCAAACTTTGTTTTTTTACTCCATCTTGTGTGTGAACTGATGTCATTGGACGTATCGAGAGAACGTCGCTTTCCTGATGAAATGTCCTTCAGTATAGGACTAGTTTTAATTTTACTAACAGAAACCTTTTTAGGGCTACTTCCAGCACTTTTTCTTGTTTCATTAAAGAAACAAGTTTTTTTACCAAATACATTTCGAACAGGTTTATTTACAGACATGGTGAATTTCTTATTATTTTTGACTGGTTTGGATTTCACTTGAGCTTTTGAAGATATTTTCACATTTTTATTAGTTGATACATCAACAGACATTACAGGTTGTTTGGGAGTGATTTTTTTCAATCCTGAACAAAGATGATTTTTCTTTTGGCTATAGAAGTTTAGTGCCTTGATTCTGTTTTGGTCATCCCCATTGGAATTGACCTCTTTTTCCATTCAGGGCTTGCAGTGAGTTTTAGTTGATCATCAAATTTAGTTGAAAATGAAACTCTTGGTCTTCAAGCAGTTGGAAAGCATAGGCACTAAAAACAGTTAAAAAATTGATGTTTTGACAGATAGAGAGATCAAAACATTTAAGCTACTGTAGTTGACCTCTTTTCTATATGTTTTATATATCTAACCCTGAGACCTAGAAATACCAGTTTGGTGCCTGGCGGGTATAGTATGTATATATACAGTGGCATACTGAACAGTGGGGTGTGACACCCCTACTTTTGGGAGAAATGGTTGGATATATATGGTTTATATATATATATATATATATATATATATATGATATTACACAGTGGTGTGAAGATGTGGATTTTATCTTCGAGTGGTGAAAACAATAATTTTTTAGAATGAGTGTAGCGAATGAGTAAAATATCGTTTTTACCATGAGAAGATAATATTCATATCTTCAAGCCAGCATGTAATTTTCTTTTTATTATATAGATTCAATGCAAAAAGAGGTAAAATTCTTAATGACGTCATTGATATCTTCACTAGTGAGGATATGGAAAATACGACACTGCATATTCTCTAGTAAAACACTCACATCTATATAATAAGTATATATATATATATATATATATATATATATATATATATATATATATATACATGTATATATATATATATATTACACATACAGTGGCATACTGAACAGGAGTGTGTGGGGTGTGTGATACTCCCACTTTTCGGGGAAATGGTCAGACTTATGGTTGATGTAGGTCATGCAGTTAAAACCAAATTGGTTGGTAAATTTAGGATTTAAAACCTTAAAATATATAACCTGTCTGGGTTTCATTGGTAAATTTTGAACCTCCCCCCCCCACCCCCAAATTAAAATATCCTCGGTACACCACTGTACATATATACATTTTAAGACCAAACCGGGACCAGTTGCAAAAAATGCAACTACACAGGCCTTAAAATGTATATATTCTATATATATATATTGTATATATATCTATCTATCTTACTGCCACCTTAAGGTGCATATAACGAGTGATCGGTGGCATTGTGCAAATCACGCGAGAATCAACAAAGGAATCACGCATCATATGTGTATCTTAAACTCTTCACATTCAATATGTATAAACCAGCAAAATATTCCACATTGAGGCTCCACAATCACTTACTGAAATATTTAGGTCAGTATAAAATCCACAATCTTCACATCAAATACGTATTCTAAATCCAGTCAAAGTGCTAGAAAAATCACTAGATCCCTTCTCTTTTATGATAAATTAATAAAATTTTCAACAACCATCAAGGCCAACTCATTTTGATTGTTCTTTGAAATGCCTATTTCTTTTTGTCAGGATGATAAATAACTAACATCCACCACAGGTACTCCTGGAAGGAATTCGGAACGCGTCGGCGTATTATCGGCGGTGCCCGAATATTGAAAATACTCAGTGTTTTTTCCCTTTTATACAGACAATTATGGAATGTTAGACACATTTTGTTTTTATCAAAATGAAAAATATTTTTTTCTGAAATAGTTAACGCTGTTTGAAAATTCTGTTCCAGCCTGACTGGCCATTTTAGCGCAAGGTAAAGCAAGGTACGATGCATCGTCGGTCCGACACGAGTTACTCCGATTGTGCATCATCGGATGCTTCACATTCAGCCAAAAAAACGCGCGAAAATATTTCATTCATTTCAAATGTATTCGTGAATATTTATCGCCTGAAACGCTCAATGCTTTTTGAATTTCGTTGAAAATGAACCTCTTTTTTCCTTGGAAAACGAGAAGGTAGTTCGAAATAGATATATTTCTGTTCTATGACAGTTACCTGTACCACAGGGCACAGACGATAGTCAAGGTAAATAAAGACAAGAAAGGAAGGAAAGAAGGAAGGAATAATGAAGCAAGGAAGGAAAGAAAGAAAGAAAGAAGGAAGACAGACAGACAGAGAAACACAGTCAGAGAAAAAGAAAGAATGCAAGGAAAGAAGCAAGAAAGCAAGAAAGAAGGAAAGAAAGCAAGCAAGCAAGGAAGGAAAGCAAGCAAGGAAGGAAGGAAGGAAAGCAAGCAAGCAAGCAAGAAAGAAAGAAAGAAAGAAAGAAAGAAAGAAAGAAAGAAAGAAAGAAAGAAAGAAAAAAAGAAAGAAAGAGAAAGAAAGAAGGAAGGAAATAAACAAACAAACAAACAAACAAACAAACAAAGGGAATTAATGAATGAAATTGCTTAATGAAAACATTTAAATAAACTTCATTGAATATTTCAATATTGATTAATTCAGCAACCATACAAAAGATTCTGAATCACCAAGACAACTGTAAAATATATTTTATTTACAAGACCAATATAAAACATCTAGTACTAAAATGATAATCTTCCATGATTATCATATCTTGCAAGTGTATCATTGTATTAAAAATTTCGGCTCCAATAGAAAATACTGTACAAGTGAAGACAATCTGATCAAACAAGCAATTCTTCACAACTTCAACATCTGCAACCACACATTCAATATTAATCTTTCTTCCATCAGCCACATTGAAGTCCGAGTTCTGGACTAAGTTGACCAATTTGGACCACACCTTTCACCAGTAAAGTGTTTTACTGAAGAAATTGCTCACTGATCCTAACCAGCCTTGATTTTCTTTATCTTCATTTTTATTTACTTTTGCCAGTGCCTAAAAACAAAAATTAAGAAAGTCAGGATGTTCACTTTCAAAAAATGATGTTCTTATTGTAAAATGGTTCATATGTTTTATAAAATGTCTTGCCAGTTTCAATTACTGTAATCACTCACTCAGTCTGTTCAGAGCTGATGGTTCAAATCAAGCTACATGTTCTTCTGAACCACATGTTCAAGTCCATGAAACAATAAATTATGATATTAAAGTATAAGAATCAACTCAGTATACCGTTTACTCCTAAATAATTTATTCAAAAACTGAATTTTTCCTTTTTTTTGACATTTTGGTGCCTCTTTGTTCAAACAGTTGGGGATCACTTCTGAAAGTAGTACATTGCTGTCTTGTGCTCTGCCAGTTCTCAAAAATTCAACCAATACAATATATGTGTTTTGTTTTGTTTCTCTGACTTACAGATTTGGATACAGGTGGTTGGTCATCATCTTCAGGAAGATAGTCTGGTAATGTGGCATTATCAGTTTGTGCTGCTGTGGAACTTTTATTCTGGCTTTTATTATGAGTGGTGGAGTTTAATGGCAGTATGACCTACAAGAGAATAAGAGAAAACCCAACAAAACATTGAACTGTAAGTAAGGGAGAGAGTTAAAGTAATATGGTAGGGACTAGAGGTCCATAGGTGTACTTGACCAGTTATGTTTGGGGGGGGGGGGGGGGGAGGACATTTTTGACCGAAAAATTAAGAGTCGACTGTCGATTATTAGTAAGATGTATTCAACATACGATAATGAATATTCAACAGCAAGATTACCCGAATTTACCCGAAATTTCTTTCAAAAAGTGCCCGAAATTTTCATTTTAAAATTTTTTTTTTTTTGGGAGGGGGGGGGGGGCAATTGTCCCCCCTGCCTGGTACACCTATGATAAGGGCCAGCCTTCATTTATCCAGTGTTAGACTTCACGAGGAAACCAAAGTATGGTACCTCTCCAAAGAAAAACTGTGGTCAGGTGTTTGGTAGGTCAGACTAAAAGCACTCTTCTCACACGAGGAAAGCTGAAATTTTGGCTTTGAACCCAGTAAGTCACAAAGGTGAAAGGCATGCATGCAAAGAACATTTTGTAAAGTTCGTTGTAAATTTTCAGCTTACCTCTTCTCCTCGTTCATTCTTCACAATCTGTTGAGCACTGAGAACTTTGGTCTTATTTATTTCTGCACAAATACTTTCTGCCAAGACATCTGATCTTGCACGAACAATACATCTGAACCTTGCCATATCAAAGGTAAAGCTGATAACTCCTTTAAGTGCCAGTAATTGCTCCTCGCAGATACGCTTTGTGATCTCATAAAATAATTAAATTACAACAGCATCAGCCTATAGTAAAATTGGTTGTACATTTGTATAGATTTGCATACATATAACATTTGTGGTTACCATACCTGGTTTGAAAGTCCTTTTACTTGTATGATATAAGTTTTGGATCTTCTGTTGGAACTGCGGAGAACAGGTCCTGATTGCCGATTGCTAGAATGATCACAAAAGATTGAAACAAAAAGTTAATGAAAAAAGAACTTAACACAGTACTGTAATAGAGCATTACGGCTCTGTCAACATTATTACCTGGTGGTGTTGCTTGGCCTGCGAGGTTGCTCTTGAGATTGGCTTAAAGCATCATATACCTCTGTAGCTGCTTGTTTTGTTTTTGCATCACCATTTCTGTTTTTAATTAATAGTGATATTAAAAAAGATCTAAATTGTTACAGTCCCATGGGACAACTTACAGTCCGTAAGGACTAATTACAGTCCCTAGGGACATATTACAGTCCCTAGGTACTAATTACAGTCCCTAGATACTAAGTACAGGGACAAATTATAGTCCCTAGGGACAAATTACTATCCCTAGGGACAGATTACTATCCCTAAGGATTAATTACAGTCCCTAGAGATTAATTACAATCCCTCGAGACAAATTACAGTCCCTACAGACTTCATACAGTCCCCAGAGACAAATTACAGTCCCTAGAGACTAATTACAGTTCCCCAGGGACTAATTACAGTCCCTAGGGACGAATTGTAGTCCCTAGGGACTATGGTGCAAATAAAAGCTGACACCCTGACAGACAAGTACAGCATTCTTACCATGTTTCTTATTTATATATTCTGTAAAATAGTACGATCATACCTGTGTATAATAGCTCTCAAACTTTCCAGCATTCCCAGCTCATTCTTCATAATCACCCGATTTGGCTTGTGCTGTGCCAAATTCTTCAAGGCCTAATGTAACATTTGACAAAAAAATAAATATAGTGTTCATTCCTGCCTGAGCTAGCTACTGTTTTATATAAAAAAAGTTAATAGATTACATAACATTGACTCTATATAATATTTCAGAATCTCACACATAGTTTTATACTAGTATTAAATATATAAAATATTTCTATTACTTTAGAAAAATAGATAATATATTTATTTTGGATTTGAATATGATCAGGTGGGAAGGTCTTTAAATTCAAACTACAGGCGTATGTCTTTCAGCCAAGAATTTCAAAATGTTATTTATTTATTACCTGAAGTGCTGTGCTTACAACTCGAACATCACTATTGTCAAGGAACAAGACAAGACCGGCCAAACAACCTTTATCCTGAGAAAAACACAAAATTATTTAGATAAAGTGGTGCCTTGCGTTAATTTCCACCATTCTCATTTATGTCGAAAATTTTAAAAGATTTATTGTACCTTTACAATTGTTGCTCTGTTTTGAGGGTTGGCCGTTAACTCTCTTAAATGCTCTACCAATCCAATAGCCTCCATATCGTTAAGAAGAAACTATTTTGAGTAAAAGAAATCAAGAAGCTTTCAGCCTTTCTATAAATCGTCGTGTGACCGGTGACTGTTGCTATTTCAAACGAATTATTTTGAACAGCGGCGCGATGCAATCTGATTGGCGAATATTTGTAATACTCGAACCTGATTGGTCGAAGGGTTTTAAATCCCCGAGGTATATTCATTTTCCAAACAAGAAACGGCTTGGAATCATGTGTGAATACGAATCAATGGATCCCGATACAGAGATCAATTTTCGAGAAGAAATTGCACGGATTGTGCAGTTTTTAGTGGAGTTTTATCGCGGACTTCGTGAAGGGAACGAAGAAGAGATATTTTTCTTGGTAAGGTATCATCTTTCGTTGCTATTTACATGTATTCATTGTTTGCGAATTTTGGCATCTCTCCACTCAAGTTGGGGGCTTCTATTAAAGCTTTGCCTTTTGCTAGCTTGCTTCTTTCGCTTGATTTTATAGCGATGGCGTCCAGCTTGTCTTCGTAGAGATGGCCGACACAAGAGTGTCGTCAGATGGCTGGGGAATCGTCTGCCTCGTGGTTTTGCCGACTCGTGTGAGGCTTTCAACTACAGGAATTTGTTGGGAACAATTTTTACGACAAGAAGCTTAGTGAGGGAGATTGGAAATCGATTACCATTGCAGCCAAGCAAGAGGCCGTATTTTTATGTAAGATTGGAAACAAAATCTGATATCAAGTTTTTTAGTAATTTACAGTCACTCCCCCCCCTGCTTCCTCCTTGATCAGCAGATTAAGCAACCCCCCTTTCAATTGACTAATTCATGAGAACTCCATTCTCAATATCTGGACAAGATTTTCACCTATTACTTTGGTTTTGGTCTCTACTTCATTGATGGTCCTGAGATCTGAAATGGGTGTAATAGACTTGACTTTTTGCCCCGAGTTAGCATTCCAAATATTGGGAATGGAGTTCACTGGTTAAAGCCTAGTCTTCGTATGACAAGTTGCTGATGACATACCACAATGTTGCTGACATTAAAAATTCAGATATCCAGGCTGGCTTATTAACCCTTTATCGCCCAGTAGCCACTTGATTGATGAGTAAAATCTTCTGGTGTTAGCCAGAGTAAAATACCAAAGGCATCGTTGGGTGATAAAGGGTTAACCGAGATAGTCTATTAACCCTTTATTGCCCAGTAGAGAGTAAAATACTAAAGAGATTGTTGGGTGATAAAGGGTTAAAGCCAGAATTTTGAAAGAAGGGTGTCCATTTCCATGGTGCATGTCAATCCCCCCAAAATGTCCAGAAGTTTAAAAGTCCAAAGGTCACCATGAGGCTAAGGAAGTAAATTCATGTCAGTGTCTTTGGAGCACTAAAGTATAATGTTGGATTCATTCACAGTTTTTCGAACATTTTCAACTTTGCGAGTTTGTGTCATCATGCATTAAATTGTGTGGATTAGTGATATTGATAAACTACTTTTTGTAAAAATGTATATGTTAGGTAACTCATTGAGAATAATTTCCTTTATCTTTTAAATTTTGGGCATCCATAGCCATCCACTTTTCATTCTAGGGCATCCCAGGATGCCTGGACACCCTTCTGGCTAAAAGCCTGCAGACATCACAACCTGCCACAGAATAATGAACTATATGAATTGTGGGATTTTAAGATACTGCTGATGACATTAGATCATAAACCACGAACTTCAAGGGAGAGGGGGAGATGTTTTTGTGCATAATCTCAGGAATTCATGTGCTTAACTTTTTTTTACTTGACTGTCTGAGTTAATTTTGGCCAGGATTGTAGTTTTCCCACCACACCACATGCCTCCAAAAAACCCCAACAAGATCTTGTTTGTTTTTTTCTTTGAAACAAACAAACAAACAAACAAACAAACAAACAAACAAACAAACAAACAAACAAACAAACAAACAAACAAACAAACAAAAAACAACCCAAAACAAACTTGCCCATGGAGCAGGCTAAAGTTTACCATAGTTCCTATTATAGTATTTACCCATCACTGTACTATCCTGATCCAAAAAATGCTGTTACATATTCTAAATAGAATATCTCAATGACTCCTTATTTTCTGTTGAACTTTCATTTTAAGTAAGCCAAAAAAACAATTTGCAGTAGACTCTGGAATATATTTGATTTGTGATCTTATTTTTTAGATGCTTCACAAACCAGCGACTGAAATGTGTTCCACTAGATTAAAGGGGTCTAGTAGTACAAGATTTGTGCATAGCACACCTTGTCGGAACAGCATCAGCCCAAATTCTATTGTGTGGCAGGGCAATAACGAGAGCTACCAGGAAAACACGTTTAATCAAAGTTCAGCTGTGGTTACAGCTGATACTGCCCAGAAAATCACAGCTCTGGAAGATGAACTGAACCGGTTACGAGCCCAGATTGCTGGATTTGTATTGAATCAGGAGGATCCCACAGCTACAAGTAGGCCACTACTCGTTATTACTTAAATAACGCCGTTAGTGTAGGGGCGACTTAATTTTAAGTTACAGTAATTACGTAATCAAACGTCTTATAACGTCGCGTAACGTCCTATAACGTGTTATCAGGTAGCATAACATCTTATAAAATAGCATAACGCCTTGTAACGCAGCATAACGTATTATAACGTCGCGCAACGTATTATAACGTAGTGTAATGTCTTATAACCGAGGTGAGCCGATGTTAAAAAAAAGCCGATTGCCGATACCGATTGTTAAGAGCCGTTATTTCCCCACCATCGGCTGATTAATCGGCAAAACCGATGTTTGCTAACCTGATGCTCAGTGCTCCCGTTTTGTCGTTTTATTCATCTCAAGTTTTGCAATGAGAGGAAGTCATCAAGTCAATTCTCGTATTTTGAGCGCAAACCGATTTTGTAACGTGACCGAGAACGCGATTATTGACGCCGTACCACAGACGCTCGCTCTCCCATTTTGACGGGAGGGTTGCGGCTGTACACAGGCTATGATAAACGAGGACGAAAGAGCAGAAATACGAGGACGAGAGTCACGAGACAGCCGATCCGATGGTGAAAGACAATCGGCCGATGGCCGATTGTGAGAAAAACTAACCGTTAATCGGCTCTGCCGATGTTTTGCCGATGATCGGCTCACTTCTATAACGTAGTGTAATATCTTATAACATAGCATAACGTATTATAACATAACGTAACGTCTTATGACGTAACGTAACATCTTATAATGTAGCGTAACGTCTTATATAACGTAGCGTAACGTCTTATAACGTAGCGTAACGTCTTATAACGTAGTGTAACGTCTTATAACGTAGTGTAACGTCTTATAACGTAGTGTAATGTCTTATAACGTAGTTTAATGTCTTATAACGTAGTGTAATGTCTTATAACGTAGTGTAATGTCTTATAACGTAGTGTAATGTCTTATAACGTAGTGTAATGTCTTATAACGTAGCGTAATGTCTTATAACGTAGTGTAATATCTTATAACATAGCATAACATATTATAACACAACGTAACGTCCTATGACGTAACGTAACATCTTATAATGTAATGTAATGTAACGTAACGTCTTATAACGTAGCCTAATATTCTTGACTATAATTCTTTTTAAATGTTCTACAGCAGTTACACCACCCAGTCTGGTACCACCGCCTCCTCCTCCACCACCTCCCCCTCCTCTACCTTCGGTTACGTCATCCATACATGTACCACAAACCACCAAGAAAGTGAGTAGTAAGAATATCGTCTCTCATCAGTAAATATGTTGAAGTGTCTGTATCAGGGGCGTAGGAAGCAGTGTTACTTTGGGGGGGGGGGGGGGGGGGGGCTACTTGAGTTTGTGTAATGCGCATTCGCGGCTTTGCCACAAATCCGCCTAGGGGGTCCACGACTAGTTTTCAGCTTCAGAAAAATGGTCACATAGCATGGGGGTTCTACCTATGTGCTGTGCGTACTGGGTTCTACTGCAGCCCAGGCCCCTCGCGTCCCTGCCTGGTGATGCCTGCAGAGAAATAGATTTCGGTCATATGACGAATTTCCCGTTCTGTACGAAAGAAATTCATATTTTTATGGTGTTAGGAGGATTTATTTTTTATTTTTATAAATTATTACCAACCATCTCTTTAACTCATTTAATCTCTAACCGTAGTTGGGCAAAATATTGGGGGGCTAATATCAGCAAGATAAAATATTGGGGGGGCTGCAGCCCCTTAGCCCCCCCGGTTCCTACCCTTGGTCTGTATATCATAATTTGAGCTTTTTATATTATATAATACATGTATTTATAATCTTATGCACTTTCTGATAAGAATTGCTTCATAATTATCATCAACTAAAGTTTCATATTGGTATGCCTTTTTCTTCTGCTTCAACTCACGGGCATGCAAAAGTTTGTTGAATCGCTCAAAAGTGAAAGTTTGGGAGTAAATTTTGTCTAAACAGGCCTGTCAAAGTTCAGAGCAAACTCTCTTCCCAACCTCGTCCCCAGGGCCATTTGTGGGGGCTGGGCCAAGATGGCGGCCAAAAACAAAATGGCGGGAACAAATGGCCCTGGTGGAAGCTAGCTCAAAATGCGCAGTATACTGCGCATTTTATTAACTAGAACTCAGTTCTTTACACAGTAATTATACCTAATTACACCTAATTATGGCATCGTTTAAAATATAATTTCCCGTGCCGTATGCAGGAACAACCGACAAGGTCAAAATACAATTTTTAAAAAAAAATACAAAATCAAACCGTCTGATTTACGCCATAAGCTCTTGAGCAATCAGAGGCTGAGATAGCCTAGCCTCCACCAGGGCCATTTGTTCCCGCCATCTTGGCCCAGTTCCCTACAAATGGCCCTGGGTACGAGGTTGACTCTCTTCCTTCATTGTGTAACGTATTATGGTTGACGTCATTTCCTGTGAAGATTAAATCAACTTTAGTAGAAGAAAAAGACAATATCAAGATGAAACTTTAGTTGATGATTATAATAATCAATTCGTATCAAAAAGCACCAAAGATTATAAATATAGAAAAAAGCTTAAGCATGAGACAAGCACTTTATTTAGCTCTTTGAATAGAATGATCAGGTTTGAGCTCGCATAGTGTCTTGCACAATTCTCTCTAAGGGGCTGTTAACATGAATCCGGATTGACTTTCAATCCTGATTGAACCCATTCCGCTTCTGATCAAATCCCTTTATCTGTTTTAACCTGATAAAGGGATTTGATCAGAAGCGGAATGAGTTCAATCAGGATTGAAACTCAATGTAAATGTAATAAATGTAATACATGAATCCCGATTGAGATTAGCTCATTCCGGATTGAGGTCAACCGTTTCTCATTCCGAATTGAAATCTCATTCCGGATTGAAATTTCGTTCCGGAATCATGTAAAGGCGGTGCGAGTTTCATTCCGGAATGAAAAACGTGACAGAGAGGACTAGAACAAATAATGCATGCGTGTTTTCCAATATTTACGGATTTCAGATTTCATGCGGATTTCAATCCAGAAACCCAATTCCCATGTAAACACGGATTGACTTCGCATTTCAATCCGGATTCATGTAAACGGCCCCTAACTAAGCGCAAAACTTAAAACTGAAAATAGTTTTCTTATGAAAATAGAAGGCTGCAGTAAGTAAAGATGGCTCAGTGATGGATATGACTGCGATTTTAAAAGACCTAAATCAAGTGAAATTAAAAGCTGTTGAAAGGTATAAATCAGACTAAATTTTCAAACGAGATTGCTGTGTGTTGCTATAGTCTGCGCGCTACAGTTATTTAGTAAATTTACATTTAAAAAGGTCCCCAGGAGGAACGCCAGTCAGAAGAGCGCCTCGACGAACGAAAGGAACCGACCCAGCCTCGATTATTGCTGATGCCTTGAAGAGCAAGTTCGCAAAGTCAAGAATGGCGGTTGCTTCACCAGGTTAGTAGCGGTTACTTCATCTCACGTTACATATTTTACTTTACTTTACTTTACTTTACTTTACTTTACTTTACTTTACTTTACTTTACTTTACTTTACTTTACTTTACTTTACTTTACTTTACTTTACTTTTTACTTTACTTTACTTTTTAAGCACGGGAAGCACGGGTGGCGTGTGCTGTTAGGGCGCTGCCTCTCACCGCTGTAGTTAAGCCCAGTCGGACGGGGTTAGTACTTGGATGGGTGACCGTCTGGGAATAGCTCCGTTCTCAAACTTGAATTTCATGTGAGTAGAGTTTAGTTGGTCTCTCCTGTGCTTCGAGGGTTTTTCGCAGGGTTCTGCGGTTTTCCTCCCTTTGTAAAACCAACACTTAGGTCTTAGTTTATGTCGTGCACTTTTAACATGAGCCTCTGGCTCGGATGATTGGGCGACCACATCCTGTGTTTACGACGTTAAATAAATCATTACTCAAATAAATCATTACTCGTTACTCATTACTTTACTTTACTTTTTACTTTACTTTACTTTACTTTACTTTACTTTACTTTACTTTACTTTACTTTACTTTACTTTACTTTACTTTACTTTACTTTTTACTTTACTTTTTACTTTACTTTATTTTACTTTACTTTACTTTACTTTACTTTACTTTACTTTACTTTACTTTACTTTACTTTACTTTACTTTACTTTTTACTTTACTTTACTTTTTACTTTACTTTTTACTTTACTTTACTTTACTTTACTTTACTTTACTTTACTTTACTTTACTTTACTTTACTTTACTTTACTTTACTTTACTTTACTTTACTTTACTTTGCGTTGCGTTGCGTTGCGTTACGTTACGTTACGTTACGTTACGTTACGTTACGTTACTGTACTTTACTTTACTTTACTTTACTTTACTTTACTTTACTTTACTTTACTTTACTTTACTTTACTTTACTTTACTTTACTTTTACTTTGTAACATCAGTCACTACCAACAATAATCTTACTCAAGACTACACTAACCTAGACGAACAACTCTCACACAAAAGTGTTATCTTTATTGTAGATAAAGAGAACATTCATTCCAACAGTCCTGGCAATTCGTTTAGTAATACACCAAGTCCCCAGCCACACTTTAGGAAACCTCTGAGTCAAACTTGTCAGGTAAGTGGCTTAGGGTAACCGGAGCAATATGTGTAATATTTACATGCATTCTTCAACTTGTTTTTGTTAACGGCGAATGGCTATTGTGCTAACTATTTTCTTTTTATCTTAAGAACGAAAGATCAGCGAGCAATGTGGAAATTAAAAGCCACGCCATTCCACTACGGGTTTAATCCCTATCCACGAGTTCTGTACAGTTCGCAGATATAGTATTAGTAGGAATCGTATTACGTCAGAAAGTACCTTTGTTCCAGAATGTTTTCGTAAAGAAGGAAAGGGAGAGGAGAAAAAGCCTCAGAGAAAAAGCGGTAGTTTGGTTTTCCCGCCTATGGATTTGAACTAGGGTCAAAATTTTACTTTGTCTTTTCATTGGAGGAATATTAACAGTGTCTCTTGATTGGCTACTGAACATATAATCACGTGTACAAAGTGTTTTGTGATTGCTTTATTGTCAATCTGGCTATCGATGCATGATATCGAGGTTCGTTCCGCTCTCAATCAAAGGTGTTTTTTTTCCTCATTTTTTTCTCTCTCTGAAAAGTCTCTGAAACCAGGGCAGGCAGCAAGACAAGTGGATCCAGTTCTCTGGTTTTAAAGTTAATTTTTACGAATTTGTAATGTAAATTGTAAAGAGTGATAAATTACTGGACTCTCGGTATTTTATTATGTAGTTTGTTTTTTTTTATTTCGACTGAATATGAAATGTGATTGAATCAATGAATTGCAACAATTTTTGGAGCGAGAAGAACAGTAACATTTTTAATAATGGTTTAGTTTACCGTTCAAACTGTTGAAATCCCGAACTGTATGAGCCTGCTGAACAGCCTTGCTACAACTTGTCATCCAGTTGGCATCAGAATGCATTCGCATCGCTTGATCCGGTTTGTTGATACAACCTTGCAACACGTTGTTTACAAAGTTTGTAACAAGTTGTTGTGATCAACAAGCCTGGCACAGGTTTTTCCAACAACTTGTTGCGACATTGTAACAAGTTGTTGTGATCAACAAGCGTGACGCAGGTTGTTCCAACAACTTGCTGTAACATTGCTTGTAACAAGTTGTTGTGATCAACAAGTCTGTCACAGGTTGTTCCAACAACTTGCTGTGGCATTGTTTGTAACAAGTTGTTGTGATCAACAAGTCTGTCACAGGTTGTTCCAACAACTTGCTGTGGCATTGTTTGTAACAAGTTGTTGTGATCAACAAGCCTACAACAACTTGCTGTGGCATTGTTTGTAACAAGCTGTTGTGATCAACAAGCCTGTCACAGGTTGTTCTAACAACTTACTGCAACAATGTTTGTAACAAGTTGTTGTGATCAACAAGTCTGTCGCCGGTTGTTCCAACAACTTGCTGCGACATTGTTTGTAACAATTATTAAGTTGTGAGCAACAAGTCTGTCACAGGTAGTTTCAACAACTTGCTGCGGCATTGTTTGTAACAAGCTGTTGTGATCAACAAGTCTATCGCAGGTTGTTCCAACAACTTTCTGCGACATTGTTTGTAACAATTATTAAGTTGTTGTGAGCAACAAGTCTGTCACAGGTAGTTTCAACAACTTGCTGCGGCATTGTTTGTAACAAGTTAGTTGTTGTGATCAACAAACCTGTCACAGGTTGTTCCAACAACTTGCTGTGACTGATCAACAAGCCTTTCACAGCCAATCACAGGTTGTTTCAGCAACTTGCTGTGGCATTGTTTGTAACAAGTTATTGGCCCATCAACAACCTGTCGAGGATGACAACAAGAAGCTTGTAGCAACTTCATCAAATAACGCCATTGTTATAATGACTTCTTCCCAGACTTGTTACAACGTTATACAAGCCTGCTGCGAACACATTTTGTCCACATGCTATGAGATTTTTTCATCCGTAGTCGAAAACCAAGACAATGGCCTGAGTTTATCATTAAATATTATTCTGTCTTCTATTATTTAAAACTTTTTCTATTCATTAAAAATTTTTGGAAAAAAAAATAACAAAAAGACCCCCGGAAACGAATAAAGAAACTTTCAGTAAAAAACCTGCGTTAGACTTGGAAGAAACATTACCGACCACCGTAACTTATTTTGCTGAGATGTCGGAATATCCGGAAAATTTTTGTCTCAAGAGTCTCAGTCCCAGACTATTGATGTATAATAGTTGTGTAAACTAAACAGCACAAAAAATACAAATTCTGTAAAAAATGCTTTTAAATGCTTTTGCTATAAACGAAATTTTTGTTTTCCAATGACTGGAAAACAAAAAAACTACCACTAACGACTGGCCTTAACCTGCATAATACCATGACTGGGTAATTTAATCTCTAATTTCCCCCAAACAGGGGAAATTTCTAATTTTTCCCTCATTGGCATGCATGACAAAACATCCAAACAGCACTCAGACAACAAATTTCCCCCAAACAGGGGAAATTTCTAATTTTTACCTCATTGGCATGCATGACAAAACATCCAAACAGCACTCAGACAACAAAGAAATGCATTATTATAAGATAATCATGGTATTACAAACTAATACCATGACATGTCTGGAAATTAGTGATTAAATGTCCCCTCAAGCCTCGGGAAGATTTGAAACTTCCAGAAATCCTCGTCCCTCGGCTATCGGGGACATTTAATCACTAATTTCCCTCATGTCATCATTTGTATTATAATTATTAAGTGTCGGATTATCTTACTATAGTTTGTCTGTAGTTCTTCAGCCTTTCCGGGACACCTTTACTGCTGGTAGTTCATTTTCATGGGTATCAAATCCTGGATTATCTACTCACTTGTCATCACCAGCTTCACAACACTTGCCTCAGTGCCTGTTTGCTCGTCCATATCATTGACGTGTACAGCCAGATTCGTCATCCCAACATCCGGGTCCTGAACTTCATCACTTTTGGGGCTTTCGAGTTTTAACTCTGGATCACAGTGAGTAATATTGTTGGACACTTCCTCGTTTTTAGGGTCTGTGTTCATTGCTTCTTCGTTCTGTTCTTTGGGCGTCTCAGATTTCTTGTCCGGGTCAACAGGTGTGTCGTTACTGGGTGATTGTTGTGCTTCTTGTGAAATACTTGAGTCTGAGGTAATTTTCTCGTCTTGTGGTGGTGTTGGCTCCGGGTCTTCGCTTGATACAGTTACATAATTTAACTCCATATCTACTTCCACCGTCTCCATTTGAAGTCCTTTTGTTTCCACTTTTGAATCTTCTGCACTGGAAGGGCTTTCGTTTACTTTTGTTTCTTGTTCCACTTCTTCGTCAATTGTCGTGTTAGTGATCCCTCGGTTCTGTTCCACTGTAACTGTAGCATTGCTAGGACCTGGTTCAGTGAGTGACGTATCGGCAGTTTCGTTAATGATGGTGACCTAAACAAACCAGGAAGGTATATGGTTAGCAAGTACTGAAGAAGAAGAAGAAGAAGAAGAAGAAGAAGAAGAAGAAGAAGAAGAAGAAGAAGAAGAAGAAGAAGAAGAAGAAGAAGAAGAAGAAGAAGAAGGAGGAGGAGGAGGAGGAGGAGGAGGAGGAGGAGGAGGAGGAGGAGGAGAAGGAGAAGGAGAAGGAGAAGGAGAAGGAGGAGAAGAAGGAGAAGGAGGGGGAGGGAGGAGGAAGAAGAGGAAGAGGAAGAAGAAGAAGAGGAGGAAGAAGAGGAAGAGGAGGAAGAAGAGGAAGAGGAGGAAGAAGAGGAAGTGGAAGAGGAAGAAGAAGAGGAAGAAGAAGAAGAGGAGGAAGAAGAGGAAGAGGAGGAAAAAGTGGAAGAGGAAGAGGAGGAAGAAGAGGAAGTGGAAGAAGAAGAGGAGGAAGAAGAAGAAGAGGAGGAAGAAGAAGAAGTGGAGGAAGAAGAAGAAGAGGAGGAGGAAGAAGAAAGAGGAGGAGGAGGAAGAAGAAAGAGGAGGAGCAGAAAAACATGAATAACAGGAAGAAGAAAACAAAGAAGAAAAACGAACAACAACAAAACTACGACTAAGGAGAAGAAGAAGTCAGAAGAAGAAGAAAATGATGAAGAACTTTGACAAGAAGATGATGATGAAAAAGATGATGAAAAAGATGATGATAGAGAAGTAGAGGGGGAAAGAAAAACAAAAGGAAGATGGAGAAAAAGACGAAGAAAAAGGAGAAGAAGAAGAACATGAGTAGGAAAGAAAGAGCAGAGGAAGAAGAAGTAGGAGGAGGAATAAGAAGGCGAAGACACTGAAGAGGTAGAAGAGGAAGAAGCAGAAGACAAAGAGTAGTGGGAGAGAACGAAGAAAAGGAGGGTGATCAGGAAGAGGAGAAAAGAAAGAAAAGACGCAGAAGAGGAAAAAGAGCAGGAAAGAGAGAAGAAGAAAACTAAAAAGAGGAAAGAAATAGAAGAGGAGGAAGAAGAAGTAGAAGAAGATGATGATGATGAAGAAGACGAAGAAAAAGTAGAAGAGGGAAAAAATGACGAGCATAACGAGAGGACGCAAGGAGCGGGAAAAGAAAGAGAAGAGGAAGAAGCAGTAGAAGAAGAAGATGATTAAAAAGACGAAGAAGAAAAAGTAGAATAGGAAGAAAATGACGAGGATAACAAGAGGACGCAAGAAGCGGGAAAAGAAAGAGAAGTGGAAGAAGCAGTAGAAGAAGAAGATGATTAAAAAGAAGAAAAAGTAGAATAGGAAGAAAATGACGAGGATAACGAGAGGACGCAAGAAGCGGGAAAAGAAAGAGAAGAGGAAGAAGCAGTAGAAGAAGAAGATGATTAAAAAGACGAAGAAGAAAAAGTAGAATAGGAAGAAAATGACGAGCATAACGAGAGGACGCAAGAAGCGGGGAAAGAAAGAGAAGAGGAAGAAGCAGTAGAAGAAGAAGAAGAAGATGATTAAAAAGACGAAGAAGAAAAAGTAGAATAGGAAGAAAATGACGAGGATAACAAGAGGACGCAAGAAGCGGGAAAAGAAAGAGAAGTGGAAGAAGCAGTAGAAGAAGAAGATGATTAAAAAGAAGAAAAAGTAGAATAGGAAGAAAATGACGAGGATAACGAGAGGACGCAAGAAGCGGGAAAAGAAAGAGAAGAGGAAGAAGCAGTAGAAGAAGAAGATGATTAAAAAGACGAAGAAGAAAAAGTAGAATAGGAAGAAAATGACGAGCATAACGAGAGGACGCAAGAAGCGGGGAAAGAAAGAGAAGAGGAAGAAGCAGTAGAAGAAGAAGAAGATGATTAAAAAGACGAAGAAGAAAAAGTAGAATAGGAAGAAAATGACGAGGATAACGAGAGGACGCAAGAAGCGGGAAAAGAAAGAGAAGAGGAAGAAGCAGTAGAAGAAGAAGATGATTAAAAAGACGAAGAAGAAAAAGTAGAATAGGAAGAAAATGACGAGCATAACGAGAGGACGCAAGAAGCGGGGAAAGAAAGAGAAGAGGAAGAAGCAGTAGAAGAAGAAGAAGATGATTAAAAAGACGAAGAAGAAAAAGTAGAATAGGAAGAAAATGACGAGGATAACGAGAGGACGCAAGAAGCGGGGAAAGAAAGAGAAGAGGAAGAAGCAGTAGAAGAAGAAGATGATTAAAAAGACGAAGAAGAAAAAGTAGAATAGGAAGAAAATGACGAGGATAACGAGAGGACGCAAGAAGCGGGAAAAGAAAGAGAAGGGGAAGAAGTAGAAGATGATGAAGAAAACGAAGAGAAAAGTAGAATAGGTAAAAAATGACGAGGATAACGGGAAGACGCAATAGAAGGAGAAGAAGGACAAGAAAAAGTTGACTTATAAAATATACCTGGCAGAATCATAAGATGCAAGTCCTTTGTGCACAGACCTACCTGATGTCGATGTACACTTTTCTTGTGCGAAATTAATTGGATTCCAGAATGCTTTTCGTTACTCATTTCCTGAAAAAGATTACCATAACATATAAGACCTACAAACCGATCAGATACCTTCCTAGTATAGGTACACACGTAAAAACACACAACTTGTTCACGGTTGTCAACAGGCGTGAACAATGTTGTGCTGCTCGCCGTGAACAAGTTGTCAACAAGTTGTTCACTTATGGTTCGAACAACTTGTTCACGGATAAATCAACAGTCATGAACAAGTTGTTCCAACAGCACATTTTTATAGCCAACAACGTTGTTCGCACATGATACAACATGCTGTAACAGCGCGACGAAATAACAACGATGAACAACAATGTTACAACAGTGTTGATGTATCAACACGTTCTTTGGCTGTTACAACATGCGTGAACAACGGTTGTTGTTTCAAGCTGGAACAACTTGTTGAAACAATGATGAGCAATGTTGTTCATTTATCAATGTTGTTCACATATGTCAACAAGTTGTTACAGCATTGTTGCAAGTTGTTACAGCATTGTTCAGGCAACAATGCTGTAACAACTTGCGAGATTTTTACGTGTGTAGATGAACTTCATTTTTAATATCTGGAGGCTCGCCTCGCTGGTGTTACTCTACCTGGCCGTGGGGATCTTCAAGCTCCTTCACAAAAGACGCCATTATGCCCGTAAAATACGTCTGAAGCAAATTGAATAAAAAACTGTTTGAAAGTATCCTAACTCAATTCTCATTGATAATTGTTGCATTTAGTAGATTTTAGGCGAGTCTATTCTTGGTTAACTTACCGAAGCGCACAAATCGATGACCAGTATAACACAAGATATGGACACAGTTAATATCTGTGGAGAAGACGAAAGCAAAAAGTCAAAAGCAAAAAGTCAAAAATCTATAGAAGCGAGAATTCGTGGTAGCAGCACGTTTATTGTTTATTTCTGAGCTTTCGATCTGTTGCTCAGACCTCATCAGCAAATGCCAACATCGTGTTGGCTCAAGTCATATAAACAAGAACAACCAGAATCTAGAGCTGCTCCCATCGGTTCCTTTTCGTAATCGATTAATCGTTGTCGATTAATCATATTGTTTAAATATGTCATGAACTAAATACGACATGTTCATGGTGGTTTGTCCATTCAAAGGAAGGGGGTGCTTTTGTAAAGTTTTTACTAAATTTCTTGGGGATTGCCTCCCTTGTTGTCGCCCAACAATTCAGTCACTATTCACGTTTTAAATCATTGTTTGATCATGGTTATATAGATTGCGCACTTTCTCGCGCTCTCACAGTTCACACAAGAGACATGACAAGACAGAGACGATGTTTAGTTGACACTCCTAAATGATGCTGGATACCATTGGCTAATCAGTTTATAATCAGTCATTACTTATCTGTTTAACAAAACAAGATTAAATCATTCTAGCATCATGCTATGCAGGGTTGTTATAATAATCAATTGTGGAAAAAAACGAAAAAATAATCGATTAATTGGGAGTAGCTCTACCAGAATCACACAAGAAGACAATGGCGTAGTTACGTGCTTACGCTTATTTTAATGAAATCAGGATTGTTGACCGAAGAGAGCTAACCAGGTGCTATTCAATAGCTGACTCTCCTGTGAAATCGTATGACTTTTCAGAACTTCAATAGATTCCCTCAATCTTCGACTGACGTAGTGCTTGTCCTGGTTAAAAACGATTTTACTCGCCAAGCGAGAAGCTCTTTAAGTCAAAGGGTAAATTGAGTGAAATGCCAAATATTTCATGTCATGATAATTATAGGCAGGCTTCGAAATAAGTGCCGGTCACTGACCGGTAAAATTTTACAGTTTGACCGGCAAATACCATCGCTTGGCGGACATGCATGACCGGTGAATTTTTGAATCGAAGTGAGAGCGACTGTGTCAAATTGTAATACGATATGCTGGCGTTGTGGCGTTGTGCCTAAAGCGTGCTTAAACAATGTTCATATACAAATATAATTCATAATCAATATTATAATACCTTTATCTGTCTGTGTGTGCGTGTTTGTTTGTCTCACCGTCGCTACCTAAAAACTCGAAAACAGTTACGCCGTTGGCCCGTTGTATATTATTGTTTCTAAACTCACGAGTCACGCGAACGACGAGCGCAAATAAGTATAACTAAAAATGACCGGTAAAAATTCCGCTGTGACCGGCAAATTTATTGAGCCGCCGGTCATAGTGACCGGTATACGTTTCAAATTTATTTCGAAGCCTGATTATAGGCACTGGGGTAGGACAAGCTTCATCCTACCACGGGAAAATGGACGCTCCCGCCTTCCAGAGTCCGAGGTGGCACCTTTGGCAAGTGCCAATTACCCCTCAGCCACCCATGTTAGGGTAACAACAGAAGTGCCAAGGTTGATATCTGGTCACTAGCCTACTTTGGAGGAGGTTTGGCTCCAGACATGAGACATCCAGCGGTCTGGTGTTCAACTTGGCCCAAGAAGTGTATAGATAACATTCGTTGACTTACTTCATCCATGGCAGCACAAACGTAAATAATTCCGGCAAGTGTAAAGAAACATCTAAACACGTTCCAAGTGACGATGAACTTCAGGAAATATTCTGATTCCTATGAGGAGAGAGAAAGAAGAATTTAATTCATCAACAGGTAAAACCTTCTAAAATGATATTGTGATTTGATTTGATTTATTAAATTTGCCAACGAAAAAAAGTACATTACAAATACAAAAAAACAAACTACAAAACTAGCCTAGAAAGAAAAATGGCAGGGACACCACAACAGCAATCGCCAATTACCGTGGGCCCTGTGTAAAAATGTAAAAAAAAAATGTTCTTACATGCAGCAAGAAATTGGTTTATTCAGCGAACGTCCTCGATTACACTTCATGCAAACCGTTTTGAAAGAGCGTGGATCGTCCCATTGATAATTTGACAATGATGCTTTGTAATAATTGAGCATAATTGTTTTAAAAGACATCAGATTATTAGTACTCAAACAGAGTTCATGTGCCAAAGCGTTCCATACTCTACATGTTCGTACAAAATAAGAACGCTGATATGTAGTTGTCTTGCATTTTGGCACTTCAAAGTTTATCACGTTGCTCGCAGATGATCTGGTCGACCTGGTGTTTCTGGCCGTACGTATAACGGTATGATCTATAATGACTAGTCCGTGAATAATCTTGAAGAAAAATATCATATCCTACAGTTCATGCCAGTAGGTAACAGGGATAAGATTCAATTTTCTCAATCGAAGATTGTAATCTACATTAGAACTATATGGTATGCTAAGAATATATCTCGTTGCACGCCTTTGTATGCGCTCTAATTTTCCAATCAGTTGGACGAACTGCGGAGCCCACACCTGGGTGGCATAACCTAAATGAGGTCGAATCAACCCTAGATAGAGCGTACGCCTGATCCAGACACCTTTGATACAAATGGTGTTTCGCTTAATATATCCTAAAAGTTTATTGGCTTTGCCAGCTTGTTCTGAGACTTGTTTATTCCAAGTTAATCTGTTTGTAGTCCATATTGTGTGTTAGAGTATGCAATTTTCCTTACGACTTGACTCGCTGCAATAATTGAATCAATTGTACTGAAGACTTTGCAGTTACACCTGCATATAGGATCGCTTACAAAGTCTGCAACCTAACTCTTTCGTTATGTCTATCACTAGACTTGCTCCAAGTCCGCCTCTTAGCGCTAGTTTTTGCGGGCGAGCGGAAAGGCGGGAGAGCGGAAAAGCAGGAGGAAAGAGGCGGAATTTTTTCGCTTGCAAGGTTTTTGAATCTAATTAAATATTCTGGCGGGAAATCGCTGAAATGTACATCTCCCTGTTTTGACGTGTTTCGGGTTGTCGTACTCGTACATGCAATGGAAAGTGGTTCTACCCCTACTAAAACGTTTTCAAGAGTCTGTTGAACTCCAACTTCCAAAGATAGCACTTGCATAGTAATTTAGCCTGAATATAATTACTTCCCGAATTACGTCACCGGTCGAAAAATTCACCGGTGAATTTTGGCGCGCTGCAGGTGGGAAAAGTCCTTTTCAACGAGGAACCGAAAGGTCAAGAATGTCGAAAGGTCAAAAATGTTTGAAAAAAAATGTTTGCACATTTTACCTCCGCTACTATTCATACTTCTGGTGAGTTGTTAGCCGTGATGGAGTGAGGCCGTGCATGGGCCTTTTTGTAAGTTCTTTGCTCCTTTCGCTTTTGGAGTTGGACAAAAAGTTGAACAGCTTTGCCTTTTGATCAAGGTGTTCTTGCATGTTGTTGGTAGATTTCGAAAGTGACTGACTGACTTTGTAGTTTATCAGTGATCAGATGTGGCTGACAACTGTCTTGATCGTTAATATGTTCACCAGTGTGAAGTATGCAACACATTCAGCCTACGATTTAAGCTCCGCGTTCCTGCGAGTAGCCGAGTGAACGCCTGACCCAGACGTCTTGTCTCTATCTAAATAAGCTTGGGCGGTTTTGATTGAAATAAAAACCGACAAACCGTCCGAAAAACCCCGGTTAAACCATAAAAACGGTTTTTCAAAATTTCAGAAACTAATGCAATTTCAGTGTTGAACTAGTGTTGAACTAATTGAAGGAACGCAATTTCAAATTTTTAATAGCGCTGGACGTCATAATTTGGCTGTATAATTATGAACGACTGCATAAATCACGGCAAAATATTGGACAAAAAACGAACGTTCAGCGAAAACGTTCGCTAATTTTAATTTTGCTTTTCTCATCTTTAATAGTAACAATTTTAAGAACTAAACAAAATTATACATTGTAACATTGTAATAAATAATGATGACGGTTTTCCGGTTTTTCCTAGCTAAACCGAAAAAACCGGTTTAATAATAAAACCGGAAAAAAACCTGTAAACTGCCCAACCTTATATTTATATCTAAAACACTTCTCACTGCTTTATACGCAGTACTATATTTTTTATAAGCAAAAGAACAGCGCACGAAAGTATTGTTTTATTTACTTACATCCGACAATTTTACAAGCACAGCTGCTGACAATATAATAGTGAGAATCCCAAATGCAAGACATATGTAATGAAACGCCAATATACTGGTCTCTGTAATTAACAGAAAAATATCATTATTTCCGCGCACACGCACGTGCACACACGTACGTACATACCTGCACGCGCACACTCCAGACGCACCACTCCAAACACACCAGACGCGTGCGCACGTATTTTTTTTAAAAGTGCCCCTAACCTCGACATTTTTTATTGTCTGATTTGGAAGAACTTTTAAAATGATAAAGTAACTTCTTTGGAAGATTTTCACTTTTTCGCTTTGTTTTTGAGATATTTCATTTTGTTTGATATGCAAATGTACGGAATTTACGTCACACGTGCATATATTGTGTATCTCTTTCATTCTCGAACGAAATCGTTTAAAATCGAGAAGTTTGGTGCTGTGGGAGAAACACGCACACATGTTATCAGAACTTTATTTGTACTTCACTTGTTTGTATAGTATACCATATTTTTTAAGTTTGTCAGTAAAAAGCAGCTTATATACCAGTCATAAACCACAAATTTGAGAATGTCTGCGATTAATCGGAGTCTATAATCTTACCTTTTGATAAAATGGCGAGTGACGACGACAACAAAGTTAATTATACGGAAAAAGCTTCTAGGACAGCGTCGGCCACGGTTGAAATCCAAATATTACCAGGTTAAGTCACGTTGGCCTGAAAAAAAGAGAAAAATCTTCTCGACGTTTCGAGCGAAGGCCCTTCGTCAGGAGAAATTAGTAAACAACTCACATGTGGTCACGCGTATTTATAGCAGAGCTACAATGGGAATCACGTGAACACATGTAAGCCAATAAAAACAAAGTAAACAAATAAATTAATATGTAATTTTAGCCTGTGGTGGTGGAGTGAGCTAAATGAAAGAGAATCGCTCATTGAGGCCGTGAGGGTGCGGCCGTTGGTACCATTCACCCTCACGGCCTCAATGAGCGATTCTCTTTCATTTAGCTCACTCCACCACCATATTCCACACCTTTTTCTTAACCTTTTTCCGATGATTTAAATAGTAATTTATAACCTGTTTCTTTGCCTATTTGCAGGTAGCTGACCCACAATTGGGTCAGCACCTGCACACAGGCTAAAATTACATATTAATTTATTTGTTTACTTTGTTTTTATTAGCTTACATGTGTTCACGTGATTCCCATTGTAGCTCTGCTATAAATACGCGTGACCACATGTGAGTTGTTTACTAATTTCTCCTGACGAAGGGCCTTCGCTCGAAACGTCGAGAAGATTTTTCTCTTTTTTTCAGGCCAACGTGACTTAACCCTGGTAATATTTTAATTATACGGAAGCTAAGTTGACGAAGAATTAGAAGCTATTGTGTAGGTGTTTAAACACAATTATTGAAAGATTATTAAAGCGACTTCAATGCATGCAATCCCTAAAAAGTGTTCAGTTTTGTGAAGTGTCGTCTGTCGAGGCTTTAAGGCATGTTGGTTACTTGAATTGGTTTAATAATTTCTTCGTTTTTATGTTAAAAGTTGAACTATGCTTGCTGTAGAATTAGATGAAAAAGTTTCCTCAAATTGCTGCAAATTGTGTTTCCGAGGTTCTAGATTTCAAAATTTCCCGGGAAAGCACCCCCGAACCCCGCTAAAAATGCAGTCACTGATTATCTGCATGTCGACTTCAGCCCCCCCCCCCCCAACTTTGAATCCGTTCCTACGCCTCTGCATGTTATTCATACTTTAGTGTTTTTATTTGATGAATGCAAAAATACATAACATTCTCTGGTAAGTCATTTTGCACGTGTGACGTAAATTCCGGACATTTGCATATCAAACAAAATGAAATATCTCAAAAACAAAGCAAAAAAACGAAAATCTTCCGAAGAAGTTACTTTATCATTTTAAAAGTTCTTCCAAATAAGACAACAAAAAATGTCGAGGATAAGGGCACTTTAATAGGCTACCTTACCATCATACTTCAAATCCTCTTTCACGTCATCCCTGTATGCTTCCACAATGTCCAAGGCAAAGATGTTTATGAAAATGTTAAAAAGGTATATTACCTATAGACGAAAAAAAATCTTCGTCATTTTTAGCGAACATCGTTACTATTTCCGTATATCTTAAGAACATTAATGTAATGATAGACGTTTGTTAGACGTTCGTCAGTCTCAAGTAATCAGAAAATGTTCTGAGCTTCGAACAGCGAACCAACACCGCTGCGCATGCGTGAATTTGCGAACCAGAATTTTCTAGCATTTGCACAAACCAGACAGTGAAGACTAAGTAAAAGACTCGACTATTCATTTGTGTTTTTAAAAAAAGGGGCATGAAAATTACGAAGAGGCCATTTCAGAATATCTTACAATATTGACAAAGAAGGCAGTATGCTTATAATTTTAACTTTTGCGCCAAATATTTCCCGCTCTTTTCTGAGATACGAGCTCGGATGTCGCGCAGGCGCAACACGTTTGGCAGCGGGGTTGATCGAACCTGCAACTTCTAATGTAACCAGTTAACGTTAGGCCCCGTTCACACTATTAGCCACTTCAGAAACTGCAGGGACTGGGGACGAATTAGCAGCTCGCGTGGAATTATGGGACTGTTTTGGGGGACGCTTTACTGATTTTGCCATTTGGCCCTGTTTAAATTTGTAATATTTTCAAATTGATTGTGAATTTCACTCTTGTTCGTAATAATTCAACTCCAATACGAATTGTGTCGTCTTTAACATGCTACAATTTGTTCGTTTGTACTCGCAGCCTGTAATTTCTAACCGGTACGAATTTGGCCGGTTTGAGTTCGAAACAGTTCAGATCGCTATAAATTTTGTCGAACATGTATTTGCTACATTGTCAACTCGCAATGTATTTCAACTCGTTATTTATGTTGTAATCTTTTCGGGTCGCTACAAATTTGAGACTGTTGCACGATGTAGTGAGTTGAAAAGATGAATAATACGTACAAACGGCGAAATCTGTAGCGAATCAAAATAGTAAAATATAACCACGTAGGGAATTTCGTATAGTCAATCGACAGGACATGTGGACGGAGAAACCTGTAGCGAGTAAATACATATACCGAAGATAAACGAACTAAACGAGAAAATTCATATACCATTAAAACAATTAGGTTAAAATATTACGAATGCAGACCACAAATTCATATTGGACTTTAACTATTACGAATACGAATGAAATCCGCGAGCAAATTGACAATATAACAAACTTAACGAGGCCACATGGGAAAATATTAAAGAAGCGAATTGAAAACAAAGCGTCCCCCAAAACAGCCCCACAATTCCGCGGGAGATGTTAATTCGTACCCAGTCCCTGCAGTTTCCGAAGTGGCTAATACCGGATAGGTTTTCGTGCCGGCACAAAAAATATCCAGTGTAAACAGATTCGATCGGCACGATATTGTGCCGAAGTAAGCCCCGTTCACACTATACCGGATAGCTTTTGTGCCGGCACGGAAACCTGACGATACAACCAATTCCCACGCTCTATTCTATTAATTTACTTCCGGAACGATTTCGAACTCCGTTCACACTGGAGCTGGAACGGCACAAAAAGCTATCCGATACAAGATATACCTCTTTCGAGATCGCAGCGGCGTGCCGGCACAGAAATTGTGCCGGAGCAGGCGTTTTGTGTGTGGACAGAAGGCCTATCTGATATGGTTTTCGTACCGGCACAAAAGCTATCCAGTATAGTGTGAACGGGGCCTTAGACACTCTAACCATTGAGCCACTGAGGCTCAGATGGAGAGCTAAGGTTGCAAATTGATAGTCATTTGTTCTCCCAAGTGGCAGCGTTTGCATATGAGATGTTGTTAAAGTGAAATGATAAGTTGTTATTATTATTATTATTATTATTATTATTATTGTTATTATTATTATACTTTATGAAATACTCCCCAAAGGGCTTTTCAGTATCTAATTACACTTCAAAAACTCATTACTAATTCATGAGGAAAACACAAAAGAAAGTCATGACCGTATCGTGTCTTTATATGTGATAAAGATACCTCCTGATTTACATAAACTATAGCTTTAATTTTCTCGGCTTAGACAAGATTATTTTTCAAACTTACTACGCCAATGAACTTACCAAGTGGTTCGTTTTTGAAGCCGTATAATAAACTCGCAGTTCGTGTTTTATCAGATATAAAAACACTCGGCGTCGCCTCGTGGCTTTATATCTGATAAAACACTCCTGCTCGTTTATTAAACAGTACGTTAAGAACTATAATATACTAAACTAATATACAAAATTATACTACTATTATTACAATCAATCCAGTCAGAAAAACTTATCAATAAAAATTTAATTAACTATAATACATTTATACTCTGATTTAAAATGAATAAGACAAGATTTTCACTGTTCTTAATGCTGTCCGGAAGCTCATTCCACAGAACCACTGCACGATATAAAAATGTTCGTTGACCAGAAGCTGATTTATAGATTGGAATATCTAATTTATTGTTATGCCTTGTGTTGGCGTTGTGTATTTCTGATCTTGTTATGAATTTGTCACATAAGTATGATGGCGCCAATCCGTTCATGCATTTAAATGCCATTACAGCATCCCTGAACTTTAACATATAGCTTATTGGAAGCCAGCGTAGCTGCTGAAGAACTGGTGTCACATGGTCATATTTACATGTACGTATATATACATGTACGTATACATGTAGTGCATGTGGTACGTCTGCGAGCTTGGTGTAATGCAACCGACGCCTGGTAGACGTTCGTCAATCTCAAATACTCAAAAATTGTTTCTGAGCTCCAGACAAGTATGGAACCTGCAACCTTTTATTTAAGAAATAAAAAACGTGTCGCGTGCGATTATCGAGTTATAATGCACGAGAGATGCGTGTAAAGCACGAGGCGATAGCCGAGTGTTTTACTAGCTTCTCGAGTGCATTATAACTCGATAATCGCACAGCGACTAAGTTTTTTATTTCTTTTATAAAATAATGACTTTAAATTGTCAATAAACCCTAGAAAAGTAAGCAAAAATACAGATTACCTGTCTCAGGACGAGTTTGTTACCATTTAGCGCCACGCGTGGCCTCGTACAACATGTCGGCGATTTTAGCGATGAAAATGCACTTAAAGTTGCACTGAAAACATTGTGCTGTGTTAATTACGTGATTAGACATATATCCAAGTAATTTTTGACTTTCGTTGATGATTAAATCCACATAAAATTCATCAAAAACGACAAAATCGTCGCGAAGTATCTCGTGTGCCGTGCCGTTATGGAGTTATAATGGCACGCTTGTTTGACTCAATAGCCAATCAGAGTGCGTGTTGTCGTTCATTTACTTCCGGTTATTTTATAATGACCGGCAAGACGCCAAAAAAGGAATTTGGTGCAGACTCCACCTTATTAAATTCAGGTGGAGTCTGCACGCAGGCTACATGTTATTAACCGTGGATATATGCACGCTGCAATGGTTCACCGAACTTGTTCCGCAACGATACGTCGCATGCAAAATTGCACCGAGAGCCTTTAAACCAATATTAAACACAAGTCTGTCAAATAGAACATGGTATAACATATTATAATCCGTGTATATATATATATGAACAGTACACATTGAACAATAGCCTGATGCAAACACGAGAGTATTAAAGTTGCGTTTATTTTTCTCTTTCTCTAATATGGAATAAGACTTAGAGATGTGGCGTGACAAGCGACATCACAACCGTGTTTGCATAGCCTGATATAAATACGGTAACTGACCAACCACAGCGTGCCTATTTTATAACCATATGTTTTATAGTAAATAGTGAACTGTCGAGATTAGACAGATCTTTCAAGAAATGCTAATGTTTCCCGCCAAAGCTCTTTATCAGAGAAAACCATACTGTAGTAATAAACACGGTCCTCCATTTTCTATTTCCTAAGTTGGATATGACGGCCATATTTATATACGGTCATAATATATTGTTATGACGGCTTATCCCGCTGAAACGGACTGAGACATTTATCGCAGGTTAAGGTAACTCCAAACCAAAGAAATAATTCAGCTGAAAGGAATCAGTAAAAACATCCTCACGTCAAAACGTCCTCGGGTTATAGAAGTCAAAAAGATAAATACAGTGCTCGTAGCAGTAGATTATATCCCGTTATATTGGCGAAACCACTCGCCACTGACAAAAATTCACACATATTCAGTTAAATATCTCGAACAATCATCTTCTTGCAAAAATCAGTATAACGCCTCTTGCTTTAAAATCTTAGACTCTGCTAACTCTATTATATCTCTTAAACTTAAAGAAGCTCTACACATTAAGAAACTCAAACCTGAACTTAATATTCAAGTCCATAATTTGAACACGATTTTTACTTAATAATTCGCATAGTCTATTATCTTTTCGCTATTTTTGTTTGTAAGATTATTTGTCACACTGTAATTAGCATCTCTATATACCTTGTTTGTGAATATTGTCTGGATTTATCACTCTGTAATTAGCATCTCTATACCTGGCGTAACACCTAACAAATCCATTAGATGAGTCATACCTCTGTATTTTTAATTAGCCTTAGCATAAAAATATCACTTGTAAATATTCTATAATTACTCGTACTGAAGATGGCATAAGCTTTGCCGAAACATGTATACCACTAAAAATTTTGTCGTTTATATTAACAGACTTATTTGAAAGTTAAAAAAAACGTCATAAGTGAATACTTCAAGCAGTTAGATGGTTAATTTGTACCTCCCACCTCGAGCGACATGCTCTTCTTCATCGTTTGACTAGACTTTGTCGCTGTATTTATGTGTTGCTATAAAAATGGAAACTTGATACAAGTAAAGACTGGCAAGTCTTTTTATGACTGGCCGTCATATCCAACTTTGAGCCCGATCTTGCAGCTTTACACAGTAGAACAGATTACTGGCGTGAAACATTTGAAGAATGTATTTGTCAATGTCAAAAATATACTAATAAGTCTTATATAGGGTAGTATATGTATGTTGACATGTTCCCCGATCAGTTTGGAAGAAGTGAGGACGTTTTGACTGGAGGACGTTTTCACTGGACACCCCTATAGGCAGCAATGAGTTAACAAGTGATTAACCTATTCCTGCCTGAACTGGACAAAAATGGTCCCTTTATTATTTTACTCTGTCTAAACGCCAGATGATTTTACTCATCAAAGGGAGAACGCTCAGATATCCTAGCCAGTATTATCTCGGATATTAATATGACATTTTGGTATTCAAGCTCCACGTTTCCGCTCTGTCGTTTAATGTTTATTGAGGATTTTTTTGTTTGCATTCTGGAACCTATCGCAGCCAAGAAAAGTTGAGAGTTTGTCCGTTTGTTTACTGTCGTTTCATCTTTTTGCTAATTGACAAAGTGTAGTTGACTTGAGGCTATAAACAGTGGCGTAGCTACACCCGGGCCTACCCGGGCCTGTGCCCGGGTGAAACCTGCGTGTGCCCAGGTGAAATATTGCAGACAGATCTAGCTCTCATTATATAGGCAAAGTAATTTAAGTATAGAGTATAGCCACTAGGAAGATTATGTATAAGTTTACTGTTTACAAACTGACTATAAAATCACGATTTTCACTAGGTGCTATATTTTTATTTTCTGGAAAAAAATAGCAACACGATTTTCCATCGCAGTGCCACTTTAAAATTGCCCCCAAAATACAGGAAACAGCATTTCCATGGCGTAAAAATTCAATAATTTCCTGGGGGAGCATGTTCACACCCCAGAGGTTTCCCGCATGTTTGCCGCTCTGAACTGCCACTACCAACCGGACATACTGTACTTCAAAATTGGTGGCTACGGCCCTGTGACTGTAAATCACTGTAATAACAAAAAAACCACCAGAGAATGTTGAGACCTGTGCCCATGTTGTGCCCACATGACATTTGCTTCCTGGCTACGCCACTGGCTATAAATATATGAAAATAATTCTCCGTTTGTCGGCACTCGGCATATCGCAAAGGTGACCGTGTCACCTTGCAATGGTTGAGCCTCTGTCATCCAGGTGCATTCCGTGTAAAAATCTCGCGCCAAAAAAATACACCGAGGCTTTCAAAATGTCACGCCAAGGTCTTGAAAATTCCACGCAAAGATCTTGGAGTGTCACGCTAAGATCTTGAAAGTGTCACGCAAAGTCCGAAATGCCACGCATGCAAAGATGTTTAAACTGATGCGACGCTACGTCAGTAACGCCATTTATGAAACCCACAGGAAAGCCTGTGATCCTGTATAAAATGTACCGTCAATTCACTACCGTGCACTGTGTACAATGCTGAGATCGCTTGATCTATACGCCACGCACTTCTCTGAAAACACACCAGGTACAAGCGTGATCATACGTCCGCTGATGTGGCCAAACACTACAATCAGTACAAAACAGCGGTAACTCCGAAGGTGGTAAACATTTTACCACCTTCGGAGTTGGTTCCGTAATTTTTGTAGTCTGTACGCCAAGCGCTTTTGGTCCAAACCGAAGATCTTCGACGTGACCGACCAAAAATGCACCCTGGCATCCAGAGAGTCCCAATATTGTGAATAAAATCGTTAAAATTCTTTAGTGCATATGCCAGAGTTAAAAAAAAAAGGCCAGTTAATATACCATTTATTATAGTAAGTATAGTCATGAGAGACGTCTGTACATTATTCCCTGCTAGTAGAAACAGTTATATGTTCTACGGTTGTAATGTGATTGCCTTGGGTTTGGATAATAATTCATTTTCCTCAGTCGAGCCCTTCATTTTACTCTGATGAAAACATCAGTATTAATTTCATTCCAAAAAATCTGGGCAATATACACCAGTTCCTATATTCAAAAGTGTATCTACCTACGCAGTACTATATACTTTCTTACACTGCTTTATCATTTACTCCGTGCTAGCGTGTGACGCCGTTTTCCTCAGTTGTCGGTCAATTTATGTTTATTGTAGGCATTCGTATACTACAGAGCCACTTTGATCCTTTAATAGAAAAGGAATATGTCGTGGCCCACCTTAGGCGTTAAACGCAACGGGAGATATCACCATGGAAATTAATGAAGAAAGTAGGACAATCGGGTACAAAGAGCAATGTGTTCTTTTTTTTTGTGCGTTATTGGAAGTTCTCGTTTCCATCATTGAAGACAGTACATTTAGAAGAACAATTATATGTTTTGCTTGTTGATGAGAATTGTTTTCTTGTGACCGGGAATTGGGTATTTGAGCAGATTTAGGTTGCGCGCCGCGGCAAATCGAAGGCACAACATTTGCGTTTGACATCGTTATTATCGTAGTTGTGCGCGCTATTGGACGTGGTTTCTATTAGATGGTAAATTACAACTTTAGCTCTTCCGAAATATCGTCTTTTACTATCACAAATGCGAACAACTTGACCACAAAACTAAAATCAAATGGCAGACGTTGTAATCTAACTCGGGGCCACAGTGTCCGACTTTTTCAACTAAGTCGATATCACTATGGCAATATGGAGTTAAATTACCGTATTGTCATAGTGATATCTCCCGTTGCGTTTAAGCCTATGTCGCCGATCGTCGGCAATTTGTGATTTAGATGCATGTTAAAACGGGAAGTGCACTTAGTGCAGCAGCATGTTATAAAGTAATAAAGAACAATACAGAAAAGCAGTGCTTTTATTCTTTTACTTAACATGCATCTAAATCATGGGTCGGCGACGATCGGCGACATATGAGAACCAGGCTTTAACGCCAAAGATATTGGATTATCAAACGTCTGCCAAGCTAACATTAACTGCGAAATCGTGAAGCAGTCTGATATTCCTGATTTTAAGAGCTTTATATAAGAGCCATCAAAACATTAAGACAACTCAGTGTTCAAAGCGGGTCCCAATCGTTAGTTTTTCGTATCAGTAACATTAGCAGATTGAAAACATGTTGTAAGGCTATTATTTTACAGCAATGCATATGGCATTCACATGCATCCATGCTAAAACCACGTTGTTAGGCCGTCTGTTACACCGAACGGAGTCCCCGAGTTTCTCACTAATACCAGGAAATACAGTCAACATACCTATTTCAACGACCGCTTTTATAGTCAACCACTGTCTAAAGTCAAATTCTATTTCTCAATCAATGTAAAGTAATACCTTATTATATACCCCTCAATTTAAGGCTCTCGTTTAGACGTTAGCGACCGGCGTGACAAGAAACATCGCATAAACGTGTGATATATAGAGCAGTCTATAGACGATAGCTGTTATTGTATACGATATTTGTATAGAACGCAATGTTGTCTTGCCCGGGCTAGCTTAGTTTGAGGAAAGCTTATAGTACAGATTAATAGTTCAAATAAAAGCACTGTTGTCTATATACACGTTTCACATGCAGCCACTTACTATGTAGAACCAAGCGATAACCCGAGTCCCAGTCTTAAGATCATACGAACCGCAAAAGACGTTGACGTGTCTCATTTTTTTGCCTGTTGATAATAAGACCACTGTGGTAGACTAGACGAGACTTGTTGCGACGCCTCCTGTGTAATCAGACTTGAAAGTTCCCTTCCGATGTCGCTCCACATCCACAGGAGTTTCATCAGCGCCAAGACTCAAGCTGTAATATGATATCGTTGTATCTATGATTGGCCAAGGGCCATGCTGCTTTAAAGTGCTTATGTCACAAAAAAATTTTTTTGACTTTGAGTAGAGGACAAAAAGTTAGTTAATAAGTTCTTTAACATTTTTCGGTTTTCTCTTTTCATTCGCGAGATATGCGGCTCTAAACCTTGAAAAATTGGCTTTTAGCAAAAAATTGTCGCGCCCGAGAAGAAAACGGAAAAGGGTCTGGGGCGACAGCCGTGTGACGTAGCTTAAGGGACGGAGGTTCGAATTCACATGTGAAGGAGTACTAAAAAGCTATTGAGAAGACAGCAAAATGCCGGATAGATGTGTCGTTTTTGGTTGCTCAAACCAAGCAAACGCAGAGAGAGAGATCTCTCTTCATCGCATTCCGTCACACCACGCTCGTCCCAGACTCTTGTTGATACGCGACATTTTCACGAAAATTGCTGTTTAGAGCCGCATATCTCGCGAATGAAAAGAGAAAACCGAAAAATATTAAAGAACCTATTAACTAACTTTTTGTCCTCTACTCAAAAGTTAAAAAAATTTTTTTGTGACATAAGCACTTTAAAGGAGCAGTGTCACCATTTTATTGCGCATCTTTTTTGCGCACATAGAAATAACTTCGGAAAATGTTGGAAATAGCTCTAAATCGGACAAGAAACCAGAGAAATGAATCAAATGATATTTACGTTCTACGGTATTCCAATGAGAGCAGATGGGCTGCGAAGTCGCTATCGCTACATGAACTATATCCAGCTACGATTTTAGCATCTTTCCATGACTCAAATATAGTCCGTGATTAGTAAATACGTTTGTGCTGACTATTTCAGGCTTTCTGGGAACTATTTGACCCCTCGTATTTTTTCTTTCGGCCTGAATGATCGCGTCTTCCACCATACGCTCCGCCAAGTGCGGCCGCCATCTTGGATCAACAAACTTGAAAACCTACAGGCTCTGTAGTTTTTCAAGTTGGCGTGTGATTATTGCGTGGGCTTTGCGAGTGCTTTAATACGTATCACCTTGTTTAAAGTGTATAATAATAATACTTTATTCATCAAATACCAATACAGGCATATATGAAAAGATATTTACATAAAAGTACAGAACGTACCGTACAGGATGTGTTCGCAACAGGCTTTGTAACAAGGCTGTTAACAAGTTGTAACAATGCTGTTCATTCAAGAAGCTGCTACAACCTTGTTAGCATCAACCTGTTAACAACTTGTTGAGTGCAGAGCGGTAACAGGTTGTTGGAACAACTTGTCATCAGTCTGTTGGAGTCACCAGCCTTGTTACAAGTTGTCAACAACCTGTTACAGACATGTTAACAGACTGGGACAGCCAGTGCGAACACATGACGGTGACAGCCTGTTGAACAGCCTTGTAACAACTTGCTTGCAGGGATGTAACAGCTTGTGCGTTTTTACGTGTGTAGATAATACCATACAAACTATGGTTAAAAGTGTAAAGGGTATATTAATGTGAGTTAGATAATATAGCTAGAAGTACGTGTATGGTAATATGGGTTAGACAATATAATGACTATCATATAATGAAAGAATATCATGAAAATATTTTGATATTATTTTCATGATACAGTTATCGTGTACATTTATTATATATAGGAAGAAATCCTTTGTGTCAAGTAAACGGAAAGACGCGTTGACACTGTATATATTATAAAGTATTTCGAAGCTCTACCAACTTTTTGTTGGAGCAGGATATTACATAGTGAAATTCATCACCGATTTCATTCGAGTGACATAAAGTACACTTTCGGTCTTCGTAGGGTTTTGTTATATGGCATCGCGCAGTAGATAGATAGATAGATAGATGGATGGATGGATGGATGGATGGATGGATGGATGGATGGATGGATGGATGGATGGATGGATGGATGGATGGATGGATGGATGGATGGATGGATGGATGGATGGATGGATGGATGGATGGATGGATGGATGGATAGATAGATAGATAGATAGTTCGATGGATGGATGGATGGATGGATGGATGGATGGATGGATGGATGGATGGATGGATGGATGGATGGATGGATGGATGGATGGATGGATGGATGGATGGATAGATTGATAGACTGATAGATGGATAGATAGATAGATAGATAGATAGATGCTTGGCTGTATTTAAAAATCGGAGGAAGAACAATGACTTGTGTTGCATATATTACTTTGTATACTGTAAATTTCTACTGTATAATTGAAGTCTCGGCTAGTTTAACCGTGATAAATTCAATGTCTTTAATCACCATTATAAGTCATCACGTCTTGGCAAAAATTCAGTCTTACTAAACTGACTAATCCGGACACTTTGTAACATCACTTATGCACATAGTATCATAGTCGAATCCAAACCGAACGGCCGTCTCCTTGAAGATCGCCTCGACATACTCCGGAATATCACCCCCGGCAGGTCGATCCAACCGGCTAACAACACTCCCTCCAGCATACGGACCAGTTGGTGTCGACCCACAGTAAATATACAGCATCCAGTCGGGGTGAGGCCATGAGAGAACTCTCCATTCTTCGACTTGAGGCCTTAGAGGGGGGTCTGTATACCAGTGGGTCATAACTCCTGGTTTCGTAAGCGAGACATTGGCAACTGTGTGTATAATTGGAGTGGTACACGTGTTGTTCGAGCCGCCGCAGTACGCAATAATTCCAGACTGGAAACTTTGTAGTGCGCACGGAAGATCTTCCGTGCGCACTTGAAAATTCACGTGCGCAATTTTGTCTGAGGAGCGCCGCGCGCGCACGCAAAAGCACAGCAAGCGCGCGCTTGGCGCGCGCACGTATGCGTAAAACGTCACGCGCGCAACAAACCAACAAAAAAAGTCGAGCAAGTTCTTTGTCTATACCAATAACCAATATATCTTTATATTATTTGGAGAAAAATACTTGCATGGGAATCCCTCAATCCCTTGCAAAAAAATCCTGCACCGAGAAATACCCCCCTTTTTGAGCCTCATTCATATTTTGACAGGTTTTGATAAGACCATGAATAAGACCTGGCTTCCGGTTTCGTTCTTTCGTCTATTGTAATGAGCGTGGGAACTGTCAAGCCAAGGCCCCAAGAAAATCGGTTAAAACCCGCGCCTTTGAAACAAAAACATACCCGTTAAAACGCTCAAGTTTGCTTGCAAATGGTCTCCTTCGTTAAATGGTTACTTGTCTTGAATATTATATATCTAGTATTGACAATTATGAGTTTATTTAATTATTTCTTGCAGTTTTGTTGTATGATGATCGAAGCAACGTTCTTGAAAAGCAGAATTTAGAAAGTTATATCTATTAAAGTGTACATAATAAGCACAGCCATTTGCTTTCACTGAGCAAAACTTGCAATGCTTCGGTAATGCCAAAATGGGCGTTGCATGTCATTGCACGTTGTGTTACACTATTACACAGTACACACGACACGCCGATTTATCTTGTGACACAAATCGGCGTGCATGTAATCGGGACTTAAAAGCTTAATGTTTGGATCTCACTTCACAGTGACCTTTGTACAATGGGAACATTAAATCTGATTGGTTAAAACGAGAGAAAAGGCTTCATTCAATCGTTAAGTTTTGGTTAAATGTTTGTGCTTAGATGCAACAACTGTATCTTATGAGTACAATTTTAGTGTGTGTTTGCGTATCTTCTTATGCAGAGGCAGCAGAGCCCGCAGTCCTGCAATAACTGATTAGTGGTAATTACCCCGGCCCCTCCCCCGACTTTACCTGCAGAAGACCAAGCGTTGCGTGCGCAACACCAAGTGTTAGGTGCGCATAATTTTGCGACAAAAAGTTCTTCCGTGCGCATGTAACAAAGTTTCCAGTCTGGCGCAATATGGTCTATCCACTGACTGTCTTCAAACACAAACTCGTCTCGTTGGCATGGAAAGTAGTCGAAGCCCGCCGGCCATCCAGGTTGACCACAGTTAAGCCCGCGTAGAATCCACCATTTCCCTTTAACTTGCGATAAATCAGTAAGGTTCTTAATAGCGTCTGTGTCTTTGGCCAGGCATTTGCCGTCCGGAGGCGACTTGGGCAAGCAGTCGTGATCGCTCATACACTGTAGCATGTTTCTGTACTTGGAACTGTTGTAGCCGTACGTGAGCTCGCACAGAAGATTGCACGCTTCAGAATCCGGCTTGTTCTGGCACTTGTAGTTACACAGCGCTGCGTCGCGGCATTGACTGTCCAGCAGACAGAGGATGAAAGGCTTGGAGCAGTTGACAAGCAGGCAACTTCCCGAACCTCTGACTTGTTCGGGCTCGCCAACGTTCTTAGACTGAGCGAGACGGTCGTTAGACTGTTGAGCGAAACGATAAGGCATCCTCGCTGCCGTAAACGTCACAGACCACAGAATAAGGAATTCAGTTAAAACTCTTCCACAAGACATGGCCTCTGTCGAAACTCCTGCACAGGGTATATATATCAAGTCAAGTCCAGAATACTGACCCTCGATTCAATCACGCGGACGGATTTTGTGTTTGGGGTCAAACATGTCTCGGAAACGTCCAATGGTGAGTGAGACTTGTGTCGTAATTGTGTCAATTATTTCGCAACTCCCAATGCCTGGGATCCGGATACAGATTACAAAATATGGGGGACTGTTTACTTGGAAGGCGGGGACGTTCATTGGCGGGACGAGGCGTGAAGCGTCGCAGCACTTCACTTTTGATAAAAACTTCTAGTATAAATACTAGAGGAGGCATCCTATCTTAATTTCAGTCAACCGCGGGTAACCAATTGAACGCTGCCATCTTTGATTTTTTGAAGGCAAACATTAGGCGCGTTGGTTGGCAAAGGACTGGGCTGGTACATTTGCCACACACCCCCCCCCCACACACACACCCCCACACACACCCTCTAGTATTTATATGATCTTTATGATCGTTAGAGTATATTTTCTTTCGTTTACTTTCTTTCGTTTATATGGAGAAAGTGTTTTGTCGAGATGTTTTTTGTCCCGTCCCGCCTAAACTGGTTTGAGCAGCTCAAATTGGAGACAATTTTCGCCATATAAATGCTTTGTCCCACCTAACTGGGACGATATGACGGATACCATTTCCAGTATTTACTCTTAGGCTGTTTATTCACTACAAATGAGTCATAACGGCTAGTAGGAGGAAAGCAGTTCTTCATAAAACGTAAAACGTCCCGTCTAAAAACATTCTCCTATAAACCTGGGATGAAAAACGTTCCGTCCGGCTACTTGTCCCTTCCCGGCTCCAGTTAAGTTGTAACTTCGTGTCTCGTGCGACTCAGTCGTTGGGTTTCAGATTTCATCATCGCGTGGCCGTATATGCTACCGAGTACCGACTCACACAGTGTCTTCGTATTAGCTCTGTGAATCGTGTCGGCTGTTTACTATACTCATCAAACATTCCAGGAATTGAACTTCATACGCTAGCCAGCTGTTATAGCTGAAAGGGTCACCCCGTCGATTTCCCGTCGATATATAGGAATGGCTATTTTTATTAGCCCATTGTATTATTAGTACCCCAAGTATTAGGAAGCTCGTACATTGTAACTTGTACTGAAATGACTTTGAAGTTTGGCAGTGTAAATGTGTAATTCAAAGTCGTTCTCATTCGTAACAATCGTGCGAATCTTATTCACAACCCGGATACGTAACCTGTCGTTACAAGCTTGGTTTTCCATGGTAAACTTGTTATACCAGGCTTCGGTGTCATACACTATAAATATTTTCGTGACTTTATAAGCTGCGTGCAGTTCCCAACTAAAACATGTTTCGTGCTTGTCAAACAGGTTCGTTAGGCTCTTCCCGCAAGGAAACCGTCAACAACCCCAACCTGTTGACTTGCGCGCTGTACTGCTTCTGATGAACAGGTTACCAAGGTCCCCTGCGCAACCTAACAGCTCCAAATTTTGACCTGTGCGCAGTCCTGCTTTACACAAACAAATTTTTTACTCGACTTTAGGCTCCATGTGCAATTAAGGGAATCGCCGAAAGCCCAAAGCTCTGAATTGCGCGCAGTCCTGCTTTTCACAAACAGGTTATTAAGGTTCTTTGCGCGCAGTTTATAAAAAAATCGACAACAGCGTCATTCTCTAACCTGCCCAAAGTCTTGCTTTTGATAAACAAGTTCTAATACTCGACTTTAGCTAGCCCCTTTGCGCAATTAAAGAAATCGTCAAACAGCGTCATTCTCTGACATGCGCGCAGTCCTGCTTTTCATAAACAGGTTATTTAAAATCTTCATAAATAAGTAATTTATAATTAAGTAATAGTTTTCTTGTAATTATTGTATATATTATAGTATTGTAGGTTCTTCACAGATGTAGAGCTACACTGTGGAGATGCTGTGAATAAATCATTATTATTATTATTATTATTATTATTATTATTATTATTATTATTATTTGATAAGCAATTTCTTGGTAAAACTCTTAATGAAAAAAAAAATATTTTCATTAAAAAAATTATTATTATTATTATTATTATTATTATTATTATTATTATTATTATTATTATTATTATATAGACTGGTGTTGCAAGGATCCATTAGTTGAAGTTCTTAAAGATTAGATTTGGAAAAGAAAAATATTTTAATCAATATTTATAATATTATTATCTATTATTATTATCTATAATTATAATCTATATCTGTAATTATCTGTAATTATTGTAAGCTAAGTTGTTTTTTTTCTGAATGAAACTGCATTTTTTAACTTTGGATGTACATTTTAACTAATTTAATATTTGAACGGATTTTATATATTTTTAATTGAACTAACTGACATTAATTGATTGACATTATTGAAAAAGTGTACTAAGTATTTAAATTTTAAAATTATTATTAATATTAATTATTATTATTATTATTATTATCATTATTATTATTATTATTATTATTATTATTATTATTATTATTATTATTATTATGATTATTATGATTATGATTATTATTTTTTCACATATAAATTTTTTAAAGATTAGATTTGGAAAAGAAAAATATTTTAATCTATATTTATAATATTATTACTTATTATTATTATTATTATTATTATTATATATAAAAAAATTATTATTATTATTTTCATTATTATTTTTATTTTTATTATGATCTATAAGAAAATCGACAACAGCCTCAATCTCCATCTCTGACTTGCGCACAGTCTTGCTTTTTATAAACAAAGTTCGTGCAAGGAAACTGTCAACAGCTCTATTGCCCTCAAAACACACCAACCTGTTCAGAATCAAACGCACATGCGACCTGCTGTTAAATTTCATACCGGTTTTAATTTTAATTGGCATCAACACAGTCTTAACGCGAATATTGCAATGTGTATCATCAGATTACGGTGGCGAACCAGAGTAGTTATCTCGCAAGTGAGCTTCTTGAGCTTTGTGTTGGACAGATTGGACAGCTCGGTCACTTGAACAAATAAACAAATATGAAGTATAAACAGAGCGTGGTGGACAGGAATACTGCACAACTTCTCCTCAACACGTTTCTGTTCTGCTTGAAGCTGCGCACTGGAAGCCTAGTGATCGCTTGCGCCAATATCGTGAGTACAAATTAAACGCTATAATAGCACGGCTATTCAATAAATGTCTGTTTGACGGTAAACGTTGCGCAAACCAAACCCGTGTTGTATATTTGGCGGGAAAACACTCCGGTTTTCCGAGAGAGCAATCGACAATCGTAGACAGTCAGTTATTCTCTATGACGATTGCCTGAGGCCAGCGCTTTCGTATCCAGATAATCAAACCTCGAACTGTGTATATAAGCCGAAATCTAGTTCAAGTGGAGTTCGATATTTGTCGTAATCAAGTCCCAATGATTATAGTACGGCATAAATAACTTGATCTTTATGATTTTATAGCCGTTTCAAGCTCAGAACGTTCAAAAACTTTAAAATAAATTTGAACTTTGAAAAATACATTTCTGAAATTAGTAATGTTAAACATCGTGAACTGGTCGATATACTAATATTCCATACGATGAAAGAATGTGTAAACATTGCAACTTAAGTGAGGTTGGGAATGAACAACATTTAATGCAATGCAACAATCCAAAGTTTACTGATCTCAGAGCTAATTTTATCCATAAACTATATCAAATAAAATATTCGTTTTGCTCTTTCAATAATCAGGACCTATTTATGTATATGGTTTCAATGAAAGACAAATTTATAATGGCACTAGTAGCTAAGTTCTGTTTTGATATATTAACGAATTTTGATCAATTATATTTAAGGTAGCCTAAGACTCTAAGACTGGGGTGCATCGCAGTTGATCAAAGTTTGTTTATCCTTATTTTTACTAGTTTAATATGTTAATTTTTTTGTATTTAACTGTAATTTGTATACAGAACTCGCGGTCAAGCCCTCGGCAACGGCCTCCGTGGCTCAGTTGTCAGAGCATTGCACTAGAATCGCAAGGTCGTGGGTTAAATTCCTGCCGGAACGCCTGTGTAGTTGCATTTTTCGCAACTGGTCCCGGTTTGGTCTTAAAATGTATATGTTCTACACTCGAATTTTCCTTCACCAAAAATCCCTAGAACGTGCTATGTAATCGAGTGAAATGCCCAATATCACTTCTAATTGTCAAAAGAAGGACGTCTGTAGGCTGTTGCTCTTCTTGCCAAAAGTATTATGTTGATAGTCCAAACACGGAAAAGAATGACCGTTTATCAACTGTTCATTCAATGTTCATTCAATGTTCATTCAATGTTCATTTAAATCAATAGTTCACATAGTTCACACTTACCCTATATATGCTGCAGTCAATCGGCTACAGCTGTGCTAAATTCCAGTAGATCAGTTTCAAGAATTGAGGTGGTGTGCTGAACCCACTGCGTTGTAGGACTGTGAAAGTATGGCTATATAAGATCGTGATGCGCTCATAAAAGCGTATGTTTGTTTTCTTTCGAAATAGGCAACCTTTTTTCGCTTGAGGCGCAGGCTAATTGTGATTTATAAGATTAAGAATTGCTGTCAACTTACTATCACTGTACTGTACTGTACCGTGTAGAAGTATCCGAGTAATCAGTAATCAGGGCTATGAACACTTCTCGCACTGTGCTCGCACTCAGCTTGAGTTACATTATAATTATAATTATACCACTGAGCGAGATCGGTCGGACCTACGACATTCTGTGTAAAGCCAGTGAACTTTCGCCACTGAAGTACTAAATTTAAATGTATAAAACGCGGCTCAAGCGATTGGCTGAGTTCCATGCACTTGTTAACAATGTTACGTTTCAACTTATCTTTACTTCGCAATTAACATGGCATTGCCAAATTGAGAACACCTTATATGCTGGTAGTAATTACTAATAAGCTTTTCGAGCTTATATCCGAACCGAACTGGAGGTATAAACACGTTTTCTAGGGTGACCCTGGCAGCCGGGTTATGTTTCAATGAAAAAAAAAAAACGTGTACCGGACAAAATGTCTTAATGAGTTTGTGGCTGCCCTTCCTGTTCTTATACACCTTGTGAAGTCTTTTGAAGATATCGAGCAAATGACGCCAGCAATAACACGTAAACCGAAAATATAGTAAAATGGTCACGCCGAAGGAAGGTGAGCCTACTAGCAGAGTTAGCCCTGCTACAAGGGTCACCCTACTCCATGTAAACAAGCGCTATCTTTTGACTCGTTTCAAAGGGCAACCGTTCTTTATAGAAGGGTTGCCCTACCTCCATGTAAACATGGCCTGAGTAAATAAACGTCAAGTGTCGTTGAGTGTCTCTCAACAGCGTCACGACAAGGTTACGCGAGGTCACGAGTTTCACGTACAGAAAAGTAGAGTACTGCGTACAGGCAGTGTTTTGAACAGAGCAAAGTGAAATGTGGTAAACTGCTTAACTGCCAAGATTTTTAGTAAAGAAAAAATGACGTTTCGAGCGGGGAAGACCTTCATCACACTGAAATCACATTTTACTGCTCATATAATTGAATTTAAATTAATTCAATTTAAAGGACAATCAATGTCACGCTATTTTTAGTCAAAACCGTCTTATGTTAAAATTATGAGCTGCAAAAATGGACACTGATTCAATAATGAAATGCGAGTTACAGACTTGCAATAAACAGCACTTGAAATAAACCGAAATATAGTTAGGCGTCTAACGTTTCGAGCGAAGGCCCTTTGTCAGACTTGAAATAAATATGTTTAATTTGTTTGTAGGTGGTCTCTGTTGTTGGTATCTGGCATTCAGTACATTTTGGACGAGCGTGCACTGTTAGCCTGGACTGTTCTGGTGGGTGGAAGTTAGTTCGCAGTGTTACACTGAGCAATGCTTCACAATAGGCGAGATTCAGGGTGTTGCGCGCGCATCTTTTTGGAAAGGAATTGGCGGGCTCTTGGCGGGCCCTCTACAAAATAAGTAATGGCAAACAGACTTGCTAGCAAGCCAACAACAGCAGAATAACAGTGTTAAATATCCAGAAGCTGTATCTATACCCTGTTTATTTTAAATAGTACGTTTGCTTTGAGGGGACCTTGCCAGTTTTTTTGAAAAATGATGCGCGCGCAACACCCTGAAACTCGCCTATTGCGATGACGATGGTGATGTAACGGTGATGATGATGATGATTACGATGAAGATTATAATAATTACGATGATGATGATTATAATAATTACGATGATTATAATGATTACGATGATTACGATGATGATGATGATTATAATGATTACGATTATTACGATGATGGTGATAATGATGATTACGATGATTATAATGATTACAGCGATGATGATGATGATGACGATGGTGATGATTACGATGGTGATTATAATAATTACGATGATTATAATGATTACGATGATTACGGTGATGATGATTATAACGATTACGATGATGATGGTGATTATAATGATTACGATGATAATGGTGATAATGATGACGATTATTACGATATGATGATGATAATTACGATGATGATGATTATAATGATCACGATGATTATAATGATTACGACGATGATGATTATGATGATGACGGTGATAATGGTGGAGGTGGTGGTGATGGTAACCGTGGTGGTGATATGATATGGTGATGGTTATAATGGTGGTGGTGGTATGATGTCATTCATAGTAATGGTGTTGGTATCATATGATGATGATGATGATGACGATGATGATGATGATGATGATGATGATGACGATGATGATGATGATGATGATGATGATGATGATGATAATGATTTTCTAGTGATTTAAAACTACTATTTTTTGTCTTCTAGGTATACGAACAATACATCACATTTGGATCGGTATTAGTGCCTTCTCTTTAGTTGTCACAATCTATCTTTTGCTCTGCTTGATTAAGGTAACTCTTGTGTACCTTGGCTTTTGCTTCGCTTTTTATATGTCACACAGCATAAAAGTTTGCTTAAAGTTCACTATAATCTTCCCTTCCGTATTGCACACTTATATACCGGTTTGGAAGACGTAAAATCAAGCAAAATAGCAAGTCGAAACCAAAATGGCAAATGTATTTTAATTAATTCTTTGAACGTTTTCATGGCGATAAAGTAATATAAATAAGTTTTGTGGAAACACCACGTAAAATATTTCTTTGCTAAGCTTGCGGCCTGTTGACTCAGGCCTTCATCAGAGCAATGACAACAAGTTGTTGGCTCACGTCATTTATAAACTAAGCAACTGATCAATTAAGTCACGTAAGAATACAATGGCGTATCACGTTAATTTTTTAATTAGAAAACAAAATCAAGAATGTTCTCCGAATAAGGCACGCCACGTGCTATTTGATGGCTGTCCCTCCTGAGAAATAGTGTGATGTTTGGCGATCTCAATGGATTCTCTAGTTCTTCGCGTGAAGTATTGCTTGTCGCTGGCTAAGAGTGATGACTCTTCCCACTTAACACGATGGTCATACTTCCAAGCGTGTTTGGCAACAGCAGACTTTTCTTGTTGCGCTTTTATGCAACATGTCTTGTGTTCCTTCAGGCGAGTTGAGAGATTCCTTCCCGTTTCTCCGATGTATACCAAGCCACACTCACAAGGAATGCGATATACTCCAGGCTTAGATAAGCTATCCACTTCATCTTTATGTGCGAAAAGTACCTTGAACAATTTGTGTTGACTACTGTGAAATACCTTCATACCAGCACGATTTAGAATCCTCTCAATCTTGTGAGATGCTGGTCCGATATACGGAAGAGAAACTGAAGGTGGTTCTTGCTGGGGCTGTGTATTCGGCTCTGGATGTACCGAAGGCGTCAGAGAAGCTTACGTGATTGTATTCTTACGTGATTTAATTGATCAGTTGCTTAGTTTATAAATGACGTGAGCCAACAACTTGTTGTCATTGCTCTGATGAAGGCCTGAGTCAACAGGCCGAAAGCTTAGCAAAGAAATATTTTACGTGGTGTTTCCACAAAACTTATTTATATTAAATGTATTTTAATTGAACAGTCATATACTCGTTTCTCGCATTTTCCCTCGCCCTTTCAGGACTCGGAAAAATACATTCGAAATTTGTAAAATACCTGGCCTTATCGGCCAAACCATTAGATAAATATATTTATAGCGGAAATTCGGAGTGCAGAGCATGCTTTTAATAAATCCTGCTGATTTATTCTTCTTGTCACAGAAAAACTACCGAGGCATTAATATTTGGATAGTATGGAATGGATTCGTTTTAATCCTTCGCCTGACCGTAGTCATTTTAATCTTAGCTCTCAACACCAATAATAAGGTAACATAATTTTTTTCGTATGGTGTCATAATTGCGCGCATTTGTACTTTGTACGTATTGACAGTTATTAGTTTTTGTCTGTCTGTCTGTCTGTCTGTCTGTCTGTCTGTCTGTCTGTCTGTCTGTCTGTCTGTCTGTCTGTCTGTCTGTCTGTCTGTCTGTCTGTCTGTCTGTCTGTCTGTCTGTCTGTCTGTCTGTCTGTCTGTCTGTCTGTCTGTTTGTTTGTTTGTTTGTTTGTTTGTTTGTTTGTTTATTTGTGGTGTTCGTTCAGTCTCCGTATTCAAAATCCAACGTAAAGTTAGAAACTGAGAGTTCGATACCTGTGAGCAAATACAGCTTCATTATGAGGCAAACAACCGACAGTTAGTACCTCACTCAAGAAATATCTTTTCGTTTAATTCCAGGCTATCTCTGCTAGCATCATCTTTCATATACTTGCCTGGTTTCTTACGGTAAGAACAATTAAAGTGCCTATGAAACGAAAATTAAGTTTGTCTTATTTGAAAGAACTCTTAAAATAATGGGGAATATCAATTTACAGCTTTTTCATATTTTACTTAGTTCTTGAGATATTTAGACTTCGTTTTTTCACTAATTAACATGTTCGAAAGTCGCGAATATTTTTAAGATTATTGAACAAAATCACTTGAAACTTTGCATATTGCTACAGTTCATGCAACTAAACATGAAAGACAAGTTACAAGTGATTTTGATCAATAATCTTAAAAATATTCACGATTTTCGAATATGTTAATTAGAAAAAAAACGAATCATAAGTTATCTCATTTCATAAGTCTAAATATCTCAAGAACTAAGTAAAATATGAAAAAGATGTAAATTGATATTCCCCATTATTTCAAGAGCTCTTTCAAATAAGACAAACTTAATTTTCGTTTCATATACACTTTAAAATAATAGAGTAATATGTTTTTCAGTTTTTCGTTTCCTTGGTTCGTTCTTCTCATCTACATCAAAAACGTCTCTTTACTGATGATCCTCTTTAAAATATTTGTCGTTAGTTTGGTTTTAACCGTATTTTTGGGATATTTCAGTTTGTTTGATATGAAAATTAAACATTTTGACGTCACACGTGCATAATGAGTTATCGTAAATTTATATCTATGCTATTGTCAAATATAATCACTTGAAAATCTACATGTTTAGTGTTCTGGGCAAAACACACCAACATGCTGCCTTCGAATTAATTTGGTTTGATAATAGCAAAGATATATAGCTTTTCAATAACTCATTATGCACATGTGACGTCAAAATGTAGTTAATTTGCATATGAAACAAACTGAAATATCTCAAGAACGAAGCAAGGAAACGAAAAACTTCAAAAGATGTTACTCTATTTAAGTGTTCTTCCAAAGAAGACAAACTTAATTTTACTGATGTACACTTCGAAAGTATAAGGCCAAACGCTCTCTCCTCCGCAGAGGTTAAATTTTGGAAATTGGAGGTTTCGGGGGTCGTCGGAGATGCTCGGAGCGTCAGCTGGACATAAGTAGTGCGGGCGAAATTAATCCAACGGAAATCCGCCCGCACTCCTCATGTCCAGCTGACGATTTCGACGCATCTCCGACGATCCCCGAAATATCCGATCTCCGAAAGAACCTCTGCGGAGGAGAGAGGGTCAAACGTGTGACTAACGTGTATTATTTTTTCTTTAGTTATATTCTATCCTGGTGTTGTTATCGTACTATCAACAAGTCCAACTCACTTCGTTTGGTTATTACCAACGTACTTACGAATATCCCAAAAGAAGGGTAAATATCGCTTATCTAGAAAGTACTACACAATATCACGATAGCTCAGGCAGGCTTACAGCAACTAGGATTTGAGAGAGAGCGTCCAATGTCTGTGTGGTGCACTAATAATTAATAGACGACTTTCACGATCATGCGCAGTAGCAACAAATATTCCAATTTTCGTCGGAAATAAAAACAACTGTTTTAGCTGGAACGAGCATATTGAAAATAGTAGAAGTGCAAAGTTTGAAACGAATTGCTTAACAAATGGAAAAAGTTTCACAAGCGGAAAGTTGACCATTGCAACAGGGATTTATTAGTGATTTAATAGGGATTTTGGCTTGGCGGGCGGGAGTTGCACGCCAAGCCAAAATCCCTATTAAATCCCTAGTGGAGAGCAAAACTTCCGAAGAGCGTAGCTTTCGCACTATTTGTCCGATTTATTTCAAACTTTGCACTTTTACTATTTTTAATATGATCTTTCCAGCTAAAACAGTTGTTTTTACCTCCGATGAAAATTTGAAGTAAAGTTGCTACTGCGCATGAGCCTGAAAGTCGTCTATTCTCTACGATCGCGTGCAGCATAAGGAGAGAATGGATATAAATCAGAATATATCTTGTCAGCCGAAAATTTCAGCTTCATGGACTTTTTTGCTGTCAAAGTTACCGGATATGATGTCACAAGAGGCATTTTTGTGGCAAGTAACAAAAGAAAACTGGTTTGGAATGCCTCTTGTGACATCACATCCGGTAACTTTGACAGCGAAAAACTCCATGAAGATGAAATTTTGGGCTGACAAAATATATTGCAATTTTGCTCAGGAGAACCCAAAGATTACGAATATGTAAAATCCCCCAACGTGAGATAGGCACTTTAAGAGTTCCTCCCGAAATAAGACAAACTTAATTTTCCATTTTATATACCCTTTAAAATGTTTGCACTCTATTAGAGGTAGGGCCATACCAATTTTATTTTGTGTTTTACGGGCAGAAATCCTCTTTTTTTCAGGATCAGAGGAGGGGGAAAATAAAATTGTATTGATGATTCGTGAATGTTCACTAAAACACAAAATAAAATTGGTGTGGCCTAGACGCCGTTTCACAAGAAGATTTTTCTCGATCTCTGCTGTGTACGGTTGAAGATCGAGCGTTTCTTCAACAATGTTTTTCTTTTGTTTTGTCCAGTTTCCGCGAGCGCTACTAGTTACGAAGGATGAAGATTATTTGGAACTGGATAACGATGATGACGAGAATGGGAACATCTCAGAGGAGTTTGTTTGAAAATAATAGTCACTTCACTCAAAGGTCCATATACATGATACGATTCTTTATTTAAAGGCATCCCCACGTGTTTGAACAAATAGGCATCGTGAGCGCCGCCACCTTGGATTTAATGACTTAAAATGGTTGTACTTATCGTCCTGAATTTAAACGGGAGAAAATAAGTCGCGACTTAATTAAGGCGCGTCCTTTTTAAGTCGCGTCCTTTTTAAGTCGCGAACATACTCGCATAGGCCCGTATAATTAAATGGTCAACTTGTTCGGGGGGTTGAAAGCTAGTCCAAAATAAGTCGCGACCAAGGGGGCGATTACATGGACCGGGCTAGCCCGGTTAACCGGGATGAAAATGTCCATGTAATCGTTTTCATCCCGGCAAACCGGGCTGAAAAACTGTTGAACTCGCTTCGATATGCGTTCGTTTGCTTGGCTGTGTGAATAAATAGTGCTGAAAGGAACTGAAATAGAACATTAACGTTGTTTGTGTGTTTCGTGATCAAAGCGAAGATTTAATAAATTAATTAGTCTTCGTGACGACGCTTTCCTGGGTTAGCGAAGACTTTAACAATCTTTTTATTAACGATGGGCTTACAAAATAAATAATAGACTAATTAGTGTAAAACTGAAGTAAAACTAACGTAAGTTTGCCCTTATTTACTTGATAATTGCGAATTTCGGCCTGAAATCATCCCGGCTTACTGGGCTAGCCCGGTCCATGTAATCGCCCCCTAACTAGAAATTGACCGTTTATACGAGTGGGACGAGTCTTATTAGTGAACCCGCACAATCCAACAAGAATGGACGAATATGCAGTTTATATGCTAATTATCTGGCAAGCAAAATCTTAGATGTTCATTGACTGACTGTTGCCGGAATGTAATCAATAGTCGTCAACATTCAGTATATAAGAACGACCAAAACGCGTATAGCCGTACTATACCTTCACGCTGGAACCCGATCGAGAAACCATACATATCATGCTATTCGTAAGACCATTTGAATCATACCAGCACAGAAATCACCTGAGGTATAGTGTTATGAAAATGTTCTCTTACTTGCCACAGCCACCGCTTCGCAATTTATGTCAACTCCAAATTGTCATTGTCCCATTGGTAGCTAATCAGTCCCAGAAGACTGATTCAGCCAGCCGGTTGGAACGACAAGTTATAATAATTTGTCGTCTCAACCAATAGGAAAGCGAGTCCATACGAGTCTGGACGACTGAGTCGTTCAGTTAATAAGGTTATTCGTTCGATTGGATTGTGCAGGTTCACCAATTAAGTCGCGTCTTATTTCTCCCGTTTAAGTGGCCCTAATGAAACCATTGTCTTAGAATAATAGGTGCAACCATGTGACGTCATCAAATCCAAGATGGCGACGCCTATGAGGCTTATCTGTTCAAACGTGCGGGGTTCTCTTTAAATGATTCTTCTCCTTCTGGAGTATCCAATTCTTGGTTCGGCGGCCATGTTGGTGCACAGAAACAATGAAATGGCGGCCATATTTGTGCACAACCTTTTCACCACCCCAATGGGGCCACCGATCACGTGAGTGAAAACGATCCATTGCGTCCATGCGGAATCTTCCCGGCGTACAACCGCTGGCCTATACATAACTGCGGATTCAGTCCAAGAAAGATGGCGGAAATATGACTGAAATATGGGTCCTCTTTATTGGTAGCCACTGCTGACCCAACCTCGTACCCAGGGCCTTCTGAAAATGGCGGGGCGGAGAGAAGACCCTGGCAAAGGCTGGTCACGTGACACCAATAATTTTGGAATATTTTGATGAGTGACTCACACTGTACCGGGGGGCGCGGTACAGTCACTGATAAACAAGTATAGTTGGCTTGTTATTCAGCGAACTATTTAAGCAACCAAGAATAACAAAAACCGTACAAATAACAAGACATTCTCTTAACAAATTTATAAAATCAGTTAATGACCATCTTTAGTAAGAAGCGTGACGCTTCTCAAGCGTCTATACTAAAACATATTTGCTTTATACTGAATGCAAGCAAGAAGTGTTTATTTCTTTCTGGACTATCCGAATCTAATTTAAAAAGTTCAGAAATCTACAAAGCCAAAGTTCAATGCTAATCTATAATGTTCGTCAATCGTAGTATTGTTGTTGATCGAATATTTGTATTAAAGTACATGAACCTCAAAGTCAACGAGGACAGCAGACTCGAATATGCCGTTTGAGTATAAATCGACAGATAAACAATTAAATTAACACAAATCCCAAACGTGTGGACAAGAAACATAAATGTGCTATACTGGACGGTAAATAAACTTCCAACAATCAACAACATTCGAATATTTTAAGTGTATGTAGCAGTACCTGTATTAAACCGCAGTAGTTCTATTGAAAGCGGGTTTCTGTTTATCAGTTTATGATCGTTCATCACCTTCGGCTTCATTTCTAGCGATTGACAGCAACAAATATGAATTATCCAGCAAATGTCGTAAATTTTGAAGTATATCTCATTTATTTACCGCTCGAATTAATTTAACGTTACAGGACTTGCAACAACCTTCTACATTTATGAGAACCGAATCAACCGCTCCCCCCAGGACGGGCGAAGCTCAAATTATCCACGTGACCAAATACTCCAAGAATCTTGGAGTATTTTGGAATCACGTGACCAGCCTTTGCCAGGGTCTTCTCATCTCGCCATTTTGAAAGCAGATAAGACCCTGGGTACGAGGTTGCTGCTGACCTTATTCTGCCTTCTTATTTTTGATTTGACTGTGGGCTCATACAATAAGGTTATATAATTCAAAAAACTTCCAGCCTTGGGATTTTAAGAATATTAAAAGTTTCTGGGATTTTGTCGATTATGTAAAAATGTCTTATATATTAATAATCTGTAAATACTATGTAAAAAGGCTCCTCTTTAATTGTAAAATGTTCCACGAATGCCGAGGTCTCGGTTTCATGCAGAAATATTTCTAACGACTTTCTAGAGGTCCAGTAAGGACCATCCAGCCCTTGAAATTCAGAATTTTTCACCGCGGCAAAAAACTGCCGTCGTGAATCCGTCATTTTCTGTTTCACGACGGCAATAGCGGAATTCACGGCGGCAAATTTTTGAAAGCAGTTGATGTTTAGTTTTAGCCTTTAATTGGGTTAAATTCCTAAAAGTAATTCAGTACTCACCTTTAGCTTTCCTTTAGCCTGTGGCAAAACAAAAACGTTCGTGATCAGCGGTTCGGATTGCAGACTGTTGAAGAGTCGAAAATACTTCATGCAAACTTGCTTTACAGTAAATAACATCACGGAAAAAAGTTCGCGTGCTATTGGATGTGCTTTAGTTGTCTTTTGACCGTACAGCATGTGTTGGACAATGGTCAAATATATTTCTTGCCGATCAAGATGATAAGCAACCTTGCTTAGTAAACTAAGCTAACATTATTTATACTGGATAACCCTGTCAGTTATATCTAAACTGTTCTCCCTAGAGGTCCAGTAAGGACCATCCCTCATGGGTCCACTATTACTACAGAAGGAAACCAGAGTAAACTAAACTAACTTTATTTATACTGGATAACCCTATCAGTTATATCTAAACTGTTCTCTCTAGAGGTCCAGTAAGGACCATTCCTCATTGGTCCAGTGTTACTACAGAAGGAAACTGGAGTAAACTAAACTAACTTTATTTATACTGGATAACTCTATCAGTTATATCTAAACTGTTCTCTAGAGGTCCAGTAAGGACCATCCTCACTGATCCAGTTTTACTACAGGAGGAAACTGGAGTAAACTAAACTAATTTTATTTATACCGGATAACTCTATCAGTTATATCTAAACTGTTCTCTCTAGAGGTCCAGTAAGGACCATCTCTCATTGATCCGGTGTTACTACAGGTGGAAACTGGAGTAAACTAAACTAACTTTATTTATACTGGATAACCCTATCAGTTATATCTAAACTGTTCTCTCTAGAGGACCAGTAAGGACCATCCTCACTGATCCAGTGTTACTACAGGAGGAAACCAGAGTAAACTAAACTAACTTTATTTATACTGGATAATCCTATCAGTCATCAGCCTAAAGTGTTCTCCCTAGAGGTCCAGTAAGAGCCATCTCATTGGTACAGGAGGAAACTGGGGGAAACTATACTAACTTTATTTATACTGGATAACCTTATCAGAGTAATGAGTAATGATTTATTTAACGTCGCGGATGATTGGACGACCACATCCTGTGCCTGAGCCAGACTATCAGTCATATCTACCATCACTCATTGGTGCAGTATTACTACAGGAGTAAACTGGAGTAAACTAAACTAACTGTTTTTATACTGGATATAAACCCTATCAGTCATATTTAAACCGTTCTTCCTAGAAGTCCAGTAAGGACCATCCTTCATTGGTCCAGTGTTACTATAGGAGGAAACCAGAGTAAACCAAACTAACTTTATTTATACTAGATACCCCAATCATTTCTAAACTGTTCTCCCTAGAGTGTGACTGGAAGTACATTGTTTTTGACAACAGAACTCCCACAAAGATTACTGGGGGGAAAAAACACACAATCTTTTTGAATTTTAATATACAGAAGACATTTGCGCGATTTTTTCACACTATTTAATAACAGAGTACATAAAAAAACACATGCAGCAAGGCTTATCCGATTATCAAAACCTTGTTTTAGAGAAGTATAAATGTCTTCTCACAAAAGCAATCTTTTCGACTTCACGCCAATCTGGCTTTCATCTGTTTTTAAGATACGATCAATGAGGCCCACTTGTTGGTGTTCAGGGGACTAATCACTGGCTCGGCCATGCTAGACCCAGCGCAACCCGTACGCGCCGAAATTTTAGTCTATACGAATAACAGACGACGGGAGACAGACCGTCGTGTTTTCAGAGCGTTGAGGTATTGCATTGCGCGGGAATTTGGGCAAAGCGGTCGAGTTCACTTGGGTTTTTTAAAGCACAGAAATGCTTGGAATTCAGACAAACCGTAATCCGACTCCACTTGCAAGTAGCGTGGCTATCAACACGTTGCAATTTGTCAGAGGAATCCGTCGATTGTTTCCTTGGATCTAGATAATTAAAGTTAATTAGCTTAATAGCTTCTGTGACTGAGCTGTCAAAAGCGATGGCGTTGCGCGCCTTGCTATTGGTCGAGCGCGCCACTTCTGAAGAAGCCGCGAGACGAGTGGCTTCCCAGAGGGCGTCGCGCCGCCGGTCTCTGGAGAGTTTGGCCTGAAAGTCGAGCACAGCAAAAGGCGCACTATCGAACCCGCAGTTGTAGAATTACACACTGGTTTCTTATTACACTGGCAGTTTGTACTCTTTCCTGTTTATTAAACGGACATCGAACCGAGCTATTGCTTAGGTATGTAAACAAAATTGGCTCGCTCTCGAGCTGTCTATCTTTGCTCACGTTTTGCCTACCCCTAGCTGACTGGCTGCAGAGGCCTTTCGCCTGCAAAGTAAAGGGCCTCTCATTGCCATTGTAATTTTGTAGAGACAGAACTGAGGGAGAGAGCTGGCAGTGGATAATGTGTAAGTTGACGCTCGCCAACGAAAACTGAAGCGTCAGGTTTGATTACAAAAGATCTTCGGGGGAATTATTAATGTAAGTTGAGTCATTTATTGTGCTCTGTGATTGCCAATGCTTTGCCAAATGGCGCGACTTGAAACCGGAGGAACGGCCATCACACGTGTAGAACTATGGTTCGGAACTAGGGTCGTCTTCGAACTAGAGAAGACGTTGTTCCGTGCTGGTTTATCATCGGCGAAACTAGTCCTCGTAGTACACCGTATTTTAATACGAACATGTGAGAAGTCCAGCGTGTATACTCGACACCGAAAAACCCAAAATAGCTCGGTCTATTAATGCTTGTGTTGTGAAAGGTGATTTATAAGGCGTTCTTTTAATACAGACGTTCGTAGCTTTCTCAAGTTTTTTGACCTTTGTTGGTCCTTTCGCTTTTGACTTCCTTCATAAATGTCTTCTCGTTTAGTTATCAACGGTGTGGTTTGCTCCGAGGCGATCTTCTTCGTTCTGTATCTACGGTTTCGACTTCGGACTCGTCCCACTTACTATATTGGGGGAGTAGAATGTTTATCCCGAAAGTCTACGTTGTGCTTTTATTTGCTTTGGAATTAATCTGATTTGATCAATTTATTTCCGCCATTGTTTTGCAGCACAGGCCAGTTTGTCAACTGACTATTAAATTTTGACCTGTTCATTTCGTCCCAACATCTCTTGTTCCGTTTCTTCGGTTTCAGCAAGGTTACACACGACATATATGTAAAGTAGTAAAGGCTTTCCTACCCTTAATCGTTTATTAGAATGCCGGAATTCGCGCGCGCGAAGAAGTTGCAAATTATCCGTAATTTGTTATTTTATCTGGCCGTTTTTGGCTTCTTTTTGTAGGAGTGTCAATATTGTATAATTATGTGACCGCTAATAAAACATTTCTATATACAGTGAGGGGGTAGTATTGGACTGGGCAATAATAAATAATACAAATCAGGTTTCAAAGTATGGTTTAATAGTTTATTGGCAGCCAGACTTCTGTTGTCAATGGCCAATAACCTTGATGAGTGGACAAAAGTGATTTGCAACATTAATGTACATGTATTAGTAAATATTCTGGCTATTTCCAGTAGTTTGTTGTGTATTACTGTATTTCTGTTGCCACTACAGAGACGTGACAAAAATGTAGTGATAAAAGTTGCTTATTCTTGATTTTAATACATTTGTTTGTTGGTATTGATTTGAGAGAAACAATCATTATATTATGATTAAATTTTCATGAAAGCTAAATTATACGTTTATTCACATGTTTTCAACAAAAAATTTTCCTCACACTTCAGTAGCAACTACAGAAGTACAGTAATACACAACAAACTACACTAGTGGAAGCTGAGGAAGGTATTTCCATTGTGACTGAAATATAAATGAAGGGCTAATTTTTGGGATGTGTTATAAGGAATACTGGTACAGGATTTTCTAAGCCTTAGGCTGAATTTCATTTGTGATAAATGGTATATTCTTTACTTGGGAAATAATGCTACTACTATAAAGTTATATACAGTGAAATAGACATATTTGGTTTCACTATGGCATATTAATTTTATAGGTGTGGGAGGGGGGCAATTGCCCTCACAAAAAATTTGAAAAAGAAAAATTTGAGCATTTCTGCTAGGAATTTTGGGCAATTTTGCTGTGAAATGTTCAAGAAAAATTCATATGCTAAGCTAAGACTGAAAAATATTATTTCAGTCCAGGCAAAAATCTTTTCTCCCCAAACAGAATTGGGCTGCTACACCTACAGTATGATTAATTCAAACTGTTCAGAACAAAACACTTTCTGAATTTGTAATGTGTTTGCACAAGAATGCTCTGAGTTTCCAGAAATTCTTTGCTTATCTGAACTATTAAGCTCATTTGCTTTTTGAACGTGATTGCAATAAATGGCCTTGCATAAAAAAATTCTTAAAATTTGATAAATGATTTCCAATAGATTTGGAAAATCTACTTTGTGTAAAACTGGCAGCTTACCACAATAAGTTCTTCAGATATGAAATGTTGAAAATGCTACTGATATACAATGTCATACCACAGAGTAAAGAACAACCAGAAGTCCAACTCATGTGAAAACTTTTCCCTTTTTTCTCAATGAGCATTAATACTCCATCTTATATACCATCCTGGTAAGGTACCAGGATGGTGTAGAATGGCAATGTTTGATGTGCACAAGGTAAAATGTGTGTGGACACGTACATCAAAGGTGCCAACACAGAGTTGGACTTCTGGTTCTTTATTCTGTGATCATACTAGTCAAGACCACCACTACAATAGACCTATGAACTAGAATGAAGTTCTGCATGGTGTGTCATGTTAGGACAATCCCTCTCACTACTGCATGGTTCCAATATTCCATAAAGTTAAGCATAGGCCTGCTAAGATAGGGTTACATGTACTGGGTTGGTCCTTGGTTCCTATAACTGTCAATTCTTAAATGGTCTTGGGACTCATGTGGGCAGCTCTTTTTCTAGTTGAGCTCATAATTGGAACTTGAAAGATTGTAATACTAAAATACATGTACTGAGTTAAATGAAATGGAATTACTTGAAGTATCTGTACAGTTCTTACCTGTTTCCTTCAATGTTTTATTTAAAGTTTTAACCAGCAGATAAGTCATGTAAAGATGTTCATGTAAATGTAGTCCCGGGACATGCTTACACTTACAGTATGAGAATTGATCTTTATGAAACCCCAAGGCTTGTGTCATTAATACCAGAACCTGGTACTAAAACCATTCCTATCTAGGCTGGCTGGCTGAGGTTCTCTCTTTTACAAGTAAAATTGTTTTGTGTTAAGATATAATAAAGATTAAGATAATAAAAGATAAAGAGTAAGATATTAGTTTTTTTGCTATACAGCTTAGGCAGAAATGTGCATTGATTAAATCATTTACAGATTAATTACAATAGGCAAATTCAGGGTATTGCACATGCATAATTTTGCAAGGGAATTGGCAGGCTCCCCGCTAAGCATGCAATAGACGACTTTCACGATCATGCGCAGTAGCAACAAATATTCAAATTTTCGTCGGAGATAAAAACAACTGTTTTAGCTGGAACGAGCATATTGAAAATAGTAGAAGTGCAAAGTTTGAAACGAATTGCTTAACAAATGGAAAAAGTTTCACAAGCGGAAAGTTGACCATTGCAACAGGGATTTATTACTGATTTAATAGGGATTTTGGCTTGGCGGGCGGGAGTTGCACGCCAAGCCAAAATCCCTATTAAATCCCTAGTGGAGAGCAAAACTTCCGAAGAGCGTAGCTTTCGCACTATTTGTCCGATTTATTTTAAACTTTGCACTTTTACTATTTTTAATATGATCTTTCCAGCTAAAACAGTTGTTCTTACCTCCGATGAAAATTTGAAGTAAAGTTGCTACTGCGCATGAGCCTGAAAGTCGTCTATAGCAAACAGACTTGCTAGTGAGCCAACAACAGCAGAATTAAACACTGTACAAACACCCCGAAACTATATCTATATACTTTGTTGATTTTAAACAGTATTATAAATAAGTTTTGTGGAAACACCAGGTAAAATATTTCTTTGCTAAGCTTTTGGCCTGTTGACTCAGGCCTTCGTCAGAGCAATAATAATTGGCCTGTTGACTCAGGCCTTCATCAGAGCAATAATAATTGATAATAATTATAATTATTATTGCTCTGATGAAGGCCTGAGTCAACAGGCCGAAAGCTAAATAGCAAAGAAATATTTTACGTGGTGTTTCCACAAAACTTATTTATATTACTTTATTGCCATGAAAACGTTCAAAGAATTGATGTAAACAGTATGTTTACTTTGAGTATAGACTAGAGCTTGCCAGTTCTTTTGAAAGATGTGGGTGCAACACCCTGAAACTTGCCATTCTTCTAAAGGAAATTAATAATATATTTGTAAAAGCTTTATAAAAACTGATGTCTAAAGTCAGATTTCTGTTGGTTATTTCGCACCCTTGCTACAGTATTTGTAACAGCTGGGGTGTGCCTGTGAGGGTGCTTTTCTTGACTCAGGTTGTCATACAATCTGCTTTAAAATGTTTTCTTTCCAGATAAGCCATTAATCAATCATGTCATTATGCATTCCATAGATTATAAGTGATACTTTGATTTTTAGTTTGTTATTTTACTGGTTATACATTATATCATGGGGATTTCTGATTGCATCAGTACCAGTGTAAGCTTGTAAATGTCATATCTTTGTAAAATGGAAAGGCATTGAACAAATAGAAAATCACTTGTGTGTCTGTACAATACTATGATAGAAACACAAATGACATGGAAAAAATGCTTAGTGGAAACACGAGGCACACATATTTTTCCAGTTGAAATTGCATCATTTGTGTTTCTATCACAGTACAGAGTCACTGAAAAGCCATTTTCTATTTGTTTTGTAAAATAACCATAGCCATTTTATAAGGTAAAAAACCAAGGAGAAGCCACTAATGTGACTGAGACTCTGATGACAAATAATGGCACAATCAAGTATCTATGCCAGTGATTACACAAGATTTAATGAAACTGAGCATGTGTTGTACAATATCGAATGAAAATGATGTCAAATGTGTCTCTGTACTCTAAGTGAAAATGGCTCTCATCTATAGTCAGCGCGTGCGTGGGACACCTGTTATTTTATAAAATATATTATGAGATCCCATACTTGAATTTGTGTTGAAATCTTTATAAATATTTGTAGAGCTTTATTGGGCTTTTGCTTCTCCAGCCCGTTTGATTTTTGCTCAGTGCTTTTCATGCAGATTAAAATTTCACCTAATTGAGTGGCTACATGTGAGACAATTGCTTCCAGTTTGACTTTGCAAAACACCGCAGGTTTTCTGGGTACTCTGGTTTCCTCTTGTAGTAACACTTAACCAATGAGAGATCTTGGCTCTTACTAACAGTTTAGACATGCTTGATAGGGTTATCCAGTATAAAGACTGTTTAGTTTTAGTAATGTTATTCATAAATGTAATAGGTAATTTTGGTGAAGGAAAATTTTGAGTGTAGAATATATACATAAGACAAAACTGGGACCAGTTGCGAAAAATGAAACATCAAGGCCTTCTGGCTAGGAATTGAACCCGTGACCCTGCGATGCTAGTGCAGTGCTCTGACCACTGAGCTACGGAAGCCATTGCCAAGAGCTTAATCACGAGTTCTGTATATATAATGTGGTAATGCTGGGAGTAGTATTGGGTATATTACAAGTTTGGTCTTATAATGTATATACATGTATTTTACACTTGAAATTTCCTTCACCAAAATTACCAAGTACATCCAGTTTAATTGAGTGAAATGCTAAAT